>KV417812.1:0-19741 GCA_001630335.1 Athelia psychrophila
GCAGGCCGTTTACGCCGACGTTGAGTCGCCATGTCCGCCGCGGCCTGGGAGTGCTGGTGTTGGCGTCGCGTCCCATATGAGAGGGGAGGAGAGCTTATGCTCACGGCGCTGAACGACGACGCTGTCCACCGCAGCAAAGCTGTTCTCGATACGACTTGGGTGGCATTTCCAGATATTTTTCTCAGACTTTGGTTCGTCACTTCTCGCTGTATTACAACACGAATCGCGATTTCGACCTGAGTTTGTCCCCAGACGTGTTAGGGGTGGGGGAATGTTCAGGACGCTGGGGCGTCTCGTGTTGGTTGATTGATGCATACGGATCTTAAGCTTCAGTGCTGGTCAAAGCCGTAAACTAGGTAAACGAGTGTAAGTTGCAGTCCGCGTGTGTGACGATACATATAATGAATAACAAATCAGAGCCCACTGCGCATTGATCTTGGCTGGCCATGGGCGTAGTTAGCTGCTGCGCCAGCATAAGTACTAGACTTGAGTGACAATGAGAATGAGCTGGGGCCAGACAAATTGAAAACGACGGACGCGTACGGCATTCAATTTCGGAAGCGCTTCAAGCTGACGCGCAAGTTCCCGCGCAACCACCAACCTTTCTCCTCCGCGTATGCAACTCGCCTTCATCGCTACCCTGTGGGCCGTCTGATATGATGCTACACGATGACTCGGAGACTAGTACTGATGAGATTACTCCAGTCGAGGCCATGGTGCTGCATGTCGCTGCTAAACACGACGCGGGCCGAATCTAATCTCCTTGTGCGGTCCAGTCGGTCCTTCGGCAGGCGTCTTCTCTTACGAATGGGCCCCCAACCGACCCAGCCTAACCCTGGATACCGTAAGCAAAGAAATAGTACAAATACCAGAGCCCCAGTGGACTTGCATTCATCAGTTGAACCTTTCGGTCTCGTCCATTCGCTACTTCTCTTCTCCTACCCCCGCTACACCTCCTAATCTCCCAATCTCCCACCCCCCTCCATCCTCCTACTCACAATGCACTTCTCCGCACTCACTGTCCTTGCCTGTGCCCTTGTTGCCGTCACCGCCCACCCGGTCGACAATGTTGCTAATGTCGTCGCACCTGGTAAGAGCATTTCCGTTCGCCTGAGTTTCTTAGTAGCTAATGCACTTTCCAGTCAAAGCCGAGAACATTGGCAACAAGAACACCCTTGGAGTGGCCAACCACATCCTCAACCACCCCAAGCGTCACGATGGTAGCGTTGTCAATGTCGTCGCGCCGGTCAAGGCCGAAAACATCCTCAACGGAAACAACGTCAAGGCCCCCAACCACATCCCCCGTGACCCTGTCAACGTGGAGGCCCCCATCACCCTCACCGACATCCTGAACTGCAACAACATCAACATCGCGAACGACATCCTCAACCACCTCGCGTCTGAGCTCGGGTGCACCCTCGCCCAACTCGGCATCAACGCGCAGGACCTCGTGGGCGCCAACCCCCAGAACGCTCCTGCCCTCCTCGCCAAGCTCTCCGCGGCCGTCCAGAAGGTCACCCAGGGCAAGCGTGACGCCGTTGCTGTTTGGGCCCCCATCACCATCACCGACGTGCTGAACTGCAACACCGTCAAGATCGCGAACGACCTCCTCAACCGCATCGCCCTCCACCTCGGCTGCACCGTCGAAGCACTCGGCGTTACCGTGGCGGAGCTCCTCGGCGCCGACCACGACAGCGCCGGCGCCATCCTCGCGAAGCTCACCGCCCACGGCAAGCGCGACGTCGTTGCTGCCTGGGCCCCCATCACCATTGAGGACCTCCTTAACTGCAACAACGTCGAGATCGCGAACAACATCCTCGAAGACGTCGCCGCCCACTTTGGGTGCACCATCGAGGCGCTCGGCGTCACCGTGGCGGAGCTGCTCGGCGCCAACCGCGGCAACGCCGGTGCGCTCCTGGCCAAGCTCAACGCCCATGCCAAGCGCGACGCCGTGGCCGTCTGGGCCCCGATCACCATCGAGAACATCCTGAACTGCAACACCGTCGAGATTGCGAACAACCTGCTCAACCGCCTCGCCCTCCACCTTGGGATCACCGTCAAGGAGATCGGTGTCACCGTGGCAGAGCTCCTCGGTGCCAACCGCGGGAACGCCGATGCCATCCTCGCGAAGCTCACCGCCCACGGCAAGCGCGACGCCGTCGGCGTCTACGCGCCCATCACCCTCAAGGACATCCTGAACTGCAACACCATCAAGATCGCGAACGACCTCCTGAACCACCTCGTGCTTGAGCTCAAGTGCACCCTCGCCGAGCTCGGTGTTACCGCGGAGCAGCTCGTCGGTGCCAAGGGCGATAGGGCTAAGGTCGTGTTGGCCACCCTCCAGGCAGCCATCGCGAAGGTCCAGGCTCATGGGAAGCGTGGCGCTGTTGATGCCAAGGCACCTGGTGAGTAGTTTTCCTTCTGCCGCACGAGACCCTCGTATACTAACTACTTGTTGCAGTTGACGTCCAGAACGTCGCTAACTACAACATGGTCGATGTCCTGAACAACGTCGGCAACGCCCACGGCGGCAAGCGTGGCCTCGCCAACGTCAAGGTCCCCATCGAGATCTCCGACGTCCTTAACGACAACGTCATCGAGATCCTTAACAACATCGCCAACCACGGGCATTACAAGCGCGGCGCCGCCGACGTCACGGCCCCCGTCACTGCTTCCAACATCGCCAACTACAACATGGTCGACGTACTGAACAACGTCGGGAACTCCAAGGGCGACAAGCGCAACGTCGCCACCGTTGTGGCTCCCGTCAAGGTCGAATACGTGTTGAATCACAACGACGTCAAGGCCGCCAACAATATTGCCAACCACAAGGGCGGCAAGCGGGCCCTCGCCGACGTTGTGACTGGTCTCAAGGTCGACCACGTTCTTGACGACAACACGGTCCACGTCCTCAACGACGTCGCTGACCACCTCGACTAGTCTGTGTCCAGCATTTCGAGTCGCAGCATTTACCCATACCTCCTCCGTCTTCCGCATCGGAGCGCCCATTCTGTCTTTAATACCAATTACTACCTATTACATATTCGTCAATGCATCTAATTCTCGGTCTTTGAACATGTGTGCCGGTGTCTTCTGGGCTGGTGCCTCGGTCCTTCCGGTTTCACGCCAAATTGCTAATGCGCGCATTGCTTTTTCTTCTTTTCGCGGAACTCATGCGCAGAGCCGTCCGGCGTGCAGTTTCCTTTATCATGTGTCATATCGCATATACTACTTTGTATGGACTCAGCGAGGCCACTACCGCCCGATTCCAGATGCTTGCCACCTTTGCTATTTATGCGTGTTCAAGATGCGCATCGGAATCTGGATGCCACTTCACCGCACGACGAATGGCGGCGAGGCTTGCACAACATCTCGTTAAGACCCACGCGAAGCAGTTTGCAGGAACGCGTAGAGATTGGGCTAGAGTCCTCGGCAAACTTCAACGGTGCGTTTGTGGTTTACTCTATCGTACGACAGTTCACATCGGTGCATGATCCGCAGCCACCGCCTCGTCTTTACGCAGCGCTCCTACGGTCCCATGGCGACGCCTCGAAAGCCTACGTATTGGAATGGATATCCTCGCCTTCACCTTCGCCTTCCACCACATTTTCGCAAGAACTCGGCCCGTTGTCCCAAACCCAACCCAAACCCCCATGCGTAGCTCGTTAAACCATCCGTCACATGCACAACCCGCTGTCGAATATGGCTGCTTGTAAATACGCAGACTGCGATCGAGTGCGCTTGCCCTTGGCGAATGTTATGATGCGAGCTGGCATTCAGAATATTCGGACCTCAGACGCGGCGGTACGGAGACTGCATATTCGGGCGGCGTCGTTGCACGTGAGCTCGGTGTTCTTAGCTCCCCCTTATTCTTCGCCGTAACGGGGCGTCAGTTGATTGGGATCACACACCTCAGCGTCGGCGAGCGAGACTGGGAAGGACGCGAGGTACCCGACGGCTGCAGGAGGCAGGAGCAGGAGCAGGAAGTTTACGCCAACGCCAATGTTGAGTCAAGCTTATGCTAGCGCTCATGATATAGTGTGAGGCTTTCCATACCTTCTGGCGCTGGGCGACGACGCTGCAGCTGTCCACCGCATCAAAACTGTTCTCGATACGACTCGAGCGGCCTTCTCAGGGATTCCGTGCGTCATTTCTCGCTGCGAGTGTACTACAAAACGACTTGCGATGTAGTCTTATAGTCAACGCGGGGCCGGATAGGGAGGGTCGCCTTATTACGAGGAACGAGGAACGTATATAGTCTGTCTATGAGAGATTACTTGCGATGTTGATCTGTGTTTATCCCCAGATGTGTTAGGGTGATGGAAATTGCATGTTCAGGACGCCGGGGCATTGCGCATTGGGCAAAGCCGCAAAATCGGTAAACGAGTGTAAGTTGCATTCCGCGAGTATTACATGTACAAATGTCAAGCAACCAATGAGATAAGTGGAGGTTCCGTATTTTTGGGCCAGAAGGCTATTAAATCGTACCAGAATTGAAAATGAATGTATGCGACACACGCGCAGGCGAATCACCCATTGTCCTCATGCAATGCAGCGTCGTCATATATGAGGTCTGAGTCCTCCATGATCGTGGTCATCTGCACGGTGGCTGAGGTGCTAGGCCCAACCTCCGCATCCGCCGGCCGCAGCAGGACTCTCCGAAACACTCGACACGCCATCGCGCTTTCGAGCGACAAGGCTGGTTCGGAAAGAGTGAAGCGCCATCCGTCGTTTATGGGAAGCAGGACCACGACAGCTGCTGATATTGTTATCGTAATGTTGACACTGCGCTCGGTGGACATCAGTCAGATAGTACATACATCTAGGTGGGAATAGAATCACACGCACAAATAATAAAATTGGCCATCTTGAAGAATATCTCGACCGAGCTGGGACAGCCCTTGCCCTCGGGCACGCGACCACAATGATGTTCTCGACGGGTGTATTTCTCTTGAGAAGGATACCATGCGGTGGGAGATGGCCACGAAAATCGCCGTGTCGTATGCGGCTTTTACCCACAGAAAGCACATCGACTGGGGCCCAATTTTGCTCGGTGTGCATTGCTGCGTCCCTTCCACGTTCTTCAAGCGCATATTCAGCGGCAGATTCGAGGACAAACGGTAATATGTGGCTTACATTCCTTTTGACCATGATAATGAGGCCCACACTGCTTATGACAATTGCCAACCAAAAGGCTCCAAAGATGGCTGTGACGACCCTCGATCTCTCATACACCGCGCGGATGCGGGTCAGAAATAGAAACGAGGTTGCACTCGTAGTGATGCCCAAAGTGACCTCGAGAAAATAGATGGATGCGCAGTGGTCGATAGAACTCGGAGCGGCTAGATATGTGTCGGTATGAGTGGCGGTAACATGTGCATGATGCGTCCTGCGCACTTTGGAGCATGAAACTTGTGATTAGGGATGCGACAACGCCAATACTGTGGAGAAATAGATTCAGCTTCTAAACTTTACTGCAGGCTGCAGCGAGAATAATATACTCACCGCGACAAGAAGTACGCCACACTGGACGGCCACGACCTGCATCTTCGTATTGCTGTACACTCATCCGATACTGACAGCGACCAATCCCAAACATACGCCTGCTGGTGCATTAATAATGCAGGCCATCCAACGGCAGAGACAACTTACGGAAAGTAGGGCAATGTTCAAGTAACGCGCCGTGCGAGCCTCAGAAGCCAGAGACACGGCACGACCAAAGACAGGCAGAGCAGAATGAGCTCGCAACATGAAGGATACCTAGCGTTTATTGGAGTGCGCTGCCTAGCATGGAACTGCAGATACAACCATGCAGCAGGACGGACGTTGTGAACAAAAGCGCGGAATTTTTTTCAGATTGTTGTTTCAAAGCGAGTTAAGTTGATAAGCAATGCATATGGACTGGGTAAGTGGACAGTACTTCCGCAACCCAATTTGCCAGTGACATGGTCATGTTGCCGCTGTCGGTGGTCCGCTGTGCTTCTTTGCAGCTTATGAGTGATCGAGCCCAGGGAACCCTAGATGGGGACCTGATGACATTGTTACGTTCGGACTCAGCGGACGTGGTGCTCGACGACGACTGTCTAAATATAGCTGTCCTCGATACGATGTAGGGCAACCTCTAAAGGAGGCAGGAGCCAGAGTTCGTTATACAGCGTTGCGAAATCAGAGACGCATTCTGAAATCGCGTCGAGTAAAATCTTTGTTTGTGCGTTGTTTGGACGGCGCGTTGCTCCACGCGCCCATCGTCGGCAGGCCTCGGCAGCTTCGGCTTCGGCCCTCTCCGGTCGTCGGCACTCAATTGCAACTCATTTGTGCCAGAGGGCCCGGGTGCACTTTGACGATGCGCAAACAGCGACGCGATTTCAATATGGGTCTCCCGTTTCGCAACTAGCTGGAGTCGCATTCTCACTACAACTATATTGACCTAGGTTCATGCTGTATTTTTTTGCTGGGAGGGTGAATTGGCCATGGATGGCAGTTGGAATCCACTGCCGAGACCTGCCGAGGGCGTCGACATCCGAGCAACGTCCGAGCAACATCCGAGCCAAGGTTGATATGTTCTCGCGTACAGGTATGTCTGTTCAGTAAATCGACCCTATCGCGTGTGTTGATTGATTTCCAGTTTCAAGGGTGACCCAGCGTTGTCAAAGTGTAGTCCGGTTGTACATTGTGGAGCTTATATTTGGGTGCCAGTGGTAACTATAGGTAATGTCCTGGCACGATTTCACGATTTAGAATTTGGAAATTCTTGCTCCCAATATCGAATAACATACTTACTCTACATCCTGTCAGAAATCCCATTTATCTCATAGCTTCGTCTTGTTGGCCATAATACCACGCCCTACGGCGGCAGGGGCTAATTCCTTTGATGCTCAAAACGCTTATGTGGTGAGAGAATGGCAGGTGCGTAAAAACATGCTTTAGTAACCTACGAAGCGGGGTGATCCCCCCCAATGGACCTGCTTCTGCTATTCAGGCGCTCGATTCCGGCGCACGTTGCCGCAGTTTTAAAATCGGCACCCCGAATTGTAATCCGCATCATCACAGCGAAGAAATCATGCATATATAGGCTTCCAGGGAATGGTATCCCAGTGTCCCTGTGCACCCGAGAGCCTTTCCGATCAATTGCTCTCTTGTACAGCCTGGGAGAATCCCGACTGCTAGATTTCTATGAATGCAGGCTTTGCCGTCGACGTAGGCAAACTTTTATATACAGAGCACCGTCGTAAAAAGTCGCAGTGTAGCAGTAGATGCCGTGGGGGTTGAGGGGTTCAAGTAACATACTGAGAGATGATCTGGGAAGCATAGGTGTGTAAGATTTGGGAGATCGTCGGGCAGTTGTGCAATGAAATGGCCGAGGAGATTAAGTGCACCCGGAGTCAACCCGGAGTACCAACAGGATATAACCGCCGCAACGAGGGCAAGATGAATCACGGAGGGTAGATGAATCATGGAGTGTGCGGTGGTGAGAAATCGATCGATGGAAATTGTCAGCTCAGCCGAGGACGGGAGTATGGGATACAATTTGTTATACTGAAGGAGAAGACCCACGAGCCTCCAGGAAGCCCAGGGGTAGCCGAGTCTGCCGAGTCTTTATCGATTCGAGTATTTACTGACAGGGCTCTGAGACGCGAATGGAAGCATAGAGTATTAGAGGCTAAGCAATACGCTCAGATTCTTTAAGCTTTATGACGACAATATGAATGCTCACCCCAGGCTCGTTTGCTGAAACGATAACCGCGATGAATCATGACGGGCAAATTGATTTGGGCAAGTGAGCGACGCGGTCCAGCGAGCTCCCGACAGCTGAATATTACCAGATTGCAGCGCGCCCCCCCGTGTAAACCGAAGATTATTCACAGAAGCCAGTACGAGTAGAAGCAAGGTGCTGAGTGAGGCTGAGTGAATTCAAAATCAACATGGACAAACAGCCGATGGTCCACTGGTCGATAGGCGCCCATGAGGCCGTCGTCCCTGCAAGCATTGCTTTATCTCGTGGTCATCTCTCATAAACAGGGTCCATTTGATCATTTCGAACATTCACAATTAGCGGAACAGCGCCATTGCGCTGGAACCGGAAATCTTGGTTATAGAGGTTAATTCTATGCTCCGCTTCGGGATGTGGTCAAGGCGAGCTCTATTGTGAGTGTCTCTTTTGGTATATATATATACGAACGCAGTACTCAATCACGGCCAGGAAAAGGTTGGAACAATCCAATGGACTTTCCTGAGACCTGAACAATAAACTATGTGTGTATATCTTGCTGCATACATATGCCGCAAGTTTCCCCACTTGGTCGATCGACCATTCCCTCCCACCACCTGTCCGTTTCCACTATGCAGCAAATTCGTGCACTGAGCAACTGCGACTCCAGCGTGCAGCAAACTCGCGCGTTAAGTCAGACCTGGCTCTTCCAGCAACATTCCGAAGGCTTGCCATTAACGTCGCGCGTCTGGTTGAGTTATCAACGCGCTCAAGCTGTCGCCAGAACCTACGGTCTGTACCAAATATCCTCATTCTTTGCTTCTATTACTGAGACATGTATACAGCTCTCACCGCCGAGGATGTGCTGCACATGTCTGCCAAATTCTGGCAGCTTCACCGCGATCACATAGGGATGCCCATGGATGGAGCTGTCGCAGTCCTGTTGACCATCCAATACAACCTCTGTGCTGGGACCTTAGCCATGTTCTCTGCGCGGCCACCAGCTGTAGAAGCGATCCTGCAAGAAGTCCTCAATTTCGACGTTTCGTACGCTATCACCCCCCTTTCTAGCCTGCCCCTTCACTAACGGCTTCCCTTCGACAGTGGTCAATACTTGCTGACTGAAATCGGACATGGCCTGGACGCGAGGAACCTTGAGACAACTGCGACTGTGCTTTCTCAAGGAGGTTACGAACTTCACACCCCCCACGCGCAAGCGGCCAAGTAAGTCACCCATCAGCTCATTCTGTGCCTTCCTCATGTCCATATCTAGATACATGCCCCCCACTGCTCCAATGGGCGGCAGGATGGGATGCGTTGCCGTGGTATTCGCGCGGCTTATCGACATTGACGGCAATGATCGCGGCATAAAGTCGTTCATTGTTCGTATTCACAACGGGCAGGACATGACGGCCGGCGTCACTTGCAAGTAAGTCGCATCCTTCTTTTCTCCAGTCACGATGTTGACCAAGACGTTCTCTCCAGATTACTACCACCTCGCGGAGGGTCTCGCCCGATCAACCACTCCCTCACTTACTTCGACCGCGTACGCCTCCCCAAAACCGCCCTCCTTGGCACCCCCGAGCGTGCCCTTGACGAACATGCGGAGTTCTTCAAGAGCATCCAGCGCGTCATCGTAGGCGGCTTGACCATGGCTGCCGTGACCCTGCCCGCCCTGCGCACATCCTCGTACATCGCGGCCCGCTACAGCCTGCGCCGCAAGACCATCGACCCGTCTGGGCGGGAGATCCCCATCATCACGTTCCAGACGCAGAAGATCCCGATTCTGACCGCGGTTGCGCAGTCGTTTGTGATGGATCGGTTCTTAGACTGGGGCATAGCGCGCTTTGGGGACAGGAGGATTGATCATCGTGTCCGCCACGCGATCTCTTCCATCACCAAGACGATCATGGTTTTCACCACACAAGATTCTCAGTACAACATCGCGGACCGATGCGGTGCGCAGGGGCTTTTTGAAGTCAACCAGATTACTGCCACGTTTGTAAGTCTCCTTTCCGCGATAGACCGATGCATTTCTAAATCAGGAGTCCCTCTAGAATGACCTTCGGGGTGCTATGATTGCCGAGGGCGATTTGCTCGTCGTTGCGATACGTGAGTAGACATTTACTTCCGCCTCGCAAACTGGATGGATTGTTAAACACTTCAACAGGTCTGGCCACCGAGCTGCTCCTTGAGCGCTACGCAGTCCCCCCACCCGCCGACCCATCAAGCCTTCTCGCGCAGCACGAACGCGGTCTCTTCACCGAGCTCCAAAAGCAGCTAAAGACCATGCGCTCCCATCGCTCCCCCGAATTCGACAAGCAGAACCTCCCGATGTGCCTCCCGCTCGTGATGGCCATCGGCCAGCGCATGGCGTACGAGTCCGCCGTCGCCGCGCACGTCGACCACGCCCTCCTGGACCTGTACGAAGTCAGCTGCATCAAGTCGGACGTCGCGTGGTACACCGAGAACGGCGTGCTGACGCGGCTCGCGATCAGGGAGCGGGAGATGCGCGCGGTCGGGGCTGTGTTCCCGCGCTTGGAAGAATTCCTGGCGGAGATGGATGTCGATGCGTACATCACTGCGCCCATCATCAGCGATGATAAGTGGAAGCTGTACGTGGCCGAGCTGCAGACCTTTTCGTCCCCTGCTCCTCGTCCCGACTTCGTACTGTCTGCGCCCGCTGTGCTGCTCTCCGGCAAGCTGTAAACTCGAGGTTGACCCTTACGCTTATATATATATTCCTATTTCTATGTTACTACTGCATCAGCACATATCCTCTGTATACGTACCAAGCCTGCACATTTTTCTCTTGCTTCTCTTTGTCCATTTCGCATATCGTAAATTTCTAGCCTTCGCATCGCCTTTACCTTCGAAAATGGACACATACTTTTGCCAGCTCATGTCGATTGATCTCTGTGTACTATCACCATCTGTACTTGATTAGGGCAATGGTACAAATAAAGTGCGCTTGCATGGTCATGAAAATCGAGAGATGCAGATATCCCTCTGCTTTCGAGCCGTCCCCCGCCCGCAACCTGAAGATGCTGCATAATGTTCTGCAGGAAATTGACCTTCTTCGGTTGTCTGTAGTGGTAAGTCGGTCTGATCTTAATTCTTGACAGCTTCCCGCACCTCCAGATAGTACTCGCGTGTGAAGGTGTCATCCAGTGCGCAGTCCACTTCACTATACTTAACTTGAGCTATAGTCCATTACATCGCCTGTCCCCGGCGTCCCAATCACCCAATTGATTATCACCTAATAGGACAACCCCCTTCTGTACCCCTCTACACGTACTGTTATCGGACAATTGGTCTTATCCGGCACTGGAATGTATTATTTGAATCACCACTTTCATCCCGAAATATCAGTAATCTCTCCGCATATGCATTGCATTGCGTGTGGCTCCCCAAACGGTTCATATACTGTAGGTGTGCATTCTTGCGCGGCAGAGTGAATTTAATTAATTAAATTCACACTGAAAGGGAGAAAATGAGAAAGTGGTCTTAAAACCTCAGTGGCGACATTGATTACAATATACTTATAACATTACGAGGGCACCTCCGATGCGAAATATAACATCATTTTGTTGCTAACTAGCAACAAATCGCGCGCGAGAACACACACATGCACCTCCATTGTACATCCGAATTGCGTTGCTCGTGTTCGCCATGGCGTCAAAGGGGTCAGTAATTCGGGAGTCATCGTATTCGTTGATCACCGCGTAGAGCCTACGCCAGGGCGGCAACAACGGGAAAAGCAAACAAATATTCGCATTCGGCCCCTATGAAAGCAGATGGCGCCACGAGTAGACGCTAGAGTGGTTTGCAATTGTCCGGAAGTGTCCGAAGGGGAGGAACGAGGGGCTGAGTTTTTATTATGATAAAGGAAGAGAAGCGGGCATGTATATGTCGAAGGCCACACGAACTTGAAGTTTCGGAGGATAATTGTAGAGAGAGAGATATTCGGGGAGGTTTCCCCACGCCTTGTGCCATAGTAGGGACAGGGCGACCGTATGATGTTAGGTGCGCAGAGGGAATATCCGGGATGGCACGCAACAACATGTGCACAATTGCGCTCGTCTGCCTACTAGTAGCGGCTGAGGGTGGATTGTGGTGTTTTGAGGTGTATCATGCGGAGGCCTGCAGTTACAGAAGCAAGCAAAGGCTGCAGGGGTGCCTGCTCGTAAATTTTGTTAGTAAAGTTGAAATATAGAAGGATCCCATTACCTTACACCAACTCCTTTAGCTCAGGCTCGTCCACGCGATTGCCTGTCGTCGTTGTGTCTTCGTTCATTCGGTACACGCTGAACCAACGCTGATCGGAAGCGGGTACTAATAGTTGGCGCAAGCGTTGATATCCAAATGATCTATGGGCCTGGTTAGTCGTAAGTAGGAGAAACAAGTAGGCACGATTGTGGCAACTTTGTTTGGCTCTGTCACGTTTGTTTTGGTTAGGTTTTCAAACTCAGCTGATAGAACGACTACCGACCTTCATTGTTCAAACCCCACCTACTGGCGAGCCCCCATTGCGGACAATTCTCAACAACTTATCCTAATCGTCTTCTTACAGACCTGCAAAACCATCCTGAAATCTTGCTCGAATCCACCATCTCTTCTGCCATGATACCACGCCCCACGCGGCCAGTTGCTCCATCAGGCATTGTCCACGCACGTAAACAGATCCAACAATTCTCTGAGCGAGTTTCCAGGTCCTTGGAACCCCCGATTGCGAAGATACAAACCATCCTTCAAAAATATCTCAGTATCACAGCTCTTCCAGTCATCCGCCCTAGTCCGACGGTGCAAGACTGGTCTACTGTCGACCTTGGAATACACACTTTCCAAGTGATAGCGGCCTGCGCACCCCACCTGCTGAAAGCTCCAGAGCTGGACACATGTCTCCTGAATGCCTGGCCTGGGATGTGGAGATGGTTGCAGTTTCTCAGCGACCAGTGCTGCCAGTCAACCATGTATGGGCGCGTAACACACGTACAAGCTATATCCGCAATAGCTTCGACTGTGGAGACGCTGGCGCTGTCCGAGGCCATTTGTCGTGTAATGGTGTCTACTCCAGGCGTGATTGCGATGATGACCAGATATTGGATGGCTGAGGGGGAAAACCCTATCACGGCGGGCCAACCACGGGTTGGCCGCATTTGTGGTCGGGCGCTGGACTCACTTATCAGTACTCATGAAAGACCTCCCCATTCCCTTCCCCACGTCGTTGCGGCTGCGTTAGGAGGGGCAGAAGCTGTTACGAAACACGCACTCGGACAACTTGATGCTGCACAAGCACTCAAACAACCAAATTTCTTGGTCGTTTGCGAGAACCTCTCGCTCATCGGAAACTTAAACCGTACTACAGCTGCAAACATACAGCTCAGCTTTCTTGAGCAGGGGTTTATGCCTAAAATGGTCAAGACACTTGTGGCTTGAAAAACAGCCCACGGCAACGCCGGAAGACGAGGAAATGGCTTGCCGATGTGTAAGCGAATGCTTGTTGACGTCGCTACGAAATATGATGCTCGGTCTCCGTGATCGTTCCTGGGTCATTCAGGCGCTCGATTCAGGGATTATTCCTGCAATTCTAAAATCAGCACCTCGATTAGCTCAGCTAGAAGAACAGGAGGCTTTTACATGCTCAGCTCTTCTCTCGGAAGACCTGTGCCCATATCTTGTGTGCAGATCAGTCGTCCGCTCAACAGCGAGGGCACTGAAGGTAGCAGAGCGATTGGATCTCGACTGCCTCGCCGGTCCCATTATGGATGCTTGGATGGTATTTAAAAACCTCGCTCAAGAGCGAATCGCTTTGGAGGCTATGGGTGACGAGTTTGACGCAGAGTCACAGCGTTCTTCAAAGGGATGTTCTCGCATGCATGTAGGTCTATTTATCGATCAGCGTTGTCGTGTATATTGATCAATTTCTAGTGCCGCATGGCCGTCGACGATCTGCAGCGCTGCACTGGATGTCGCTCTGTGTTTTACTGTAATAGGGCGTGTCAAAAGATCGACTGGATGACACATAGGCCAATGTGCCATAGCGTTCAACGACAGTATCCTGGTGAGGCACACGCATTGGCGCCATTAAATCGAAATCTAATAAACACAACTTAGATGGTATTTCGAGCTCACTCACTGTGGGGGATTTTCGTTTCATTAGGAAGATAATCTCCAACGACATCCGAAAGAATGCCGAACTCTTGAAGACGCTCCTCGACGACGCACTATCCCAATTCCCGCCGTTGGAAGTTGCCATCAACTTAGACTATCTCCAGGTCCCTGTAGAAATGAGGGTGATGTCTGTACGCGATTTCAATGAACCCGGAGAAAACTGCGACTGGAGAAGACTGATTGAAGACTCGGCTTCGCAGAGAAATGGACGCATGCTGGTGGTAAGGGCACAGGTGCACGAAGGAGCTGCAATTTGGGTTCAGCCGTACCCAGTTCTACCACCTGAAGACTGGAAGCTCTTCACAACAATCTGAGTCCATTGCGTTATCCCTATTTTGTCTATAAATTGAACAACGAAGCTGAAGCTTTACAAGTTGCAAGTTTCGGCGCAAGTGATAGTTTAGGGGTACGGGGAAATAGGTCTGGCCCCTATTTGGCCGAGGTAATTTACAAGGGCTCGCCATGACTATCGGCACCTAATTTACCACTCTACTTCACGGCTGATTTACAGGAATGAGATTGGCGCTAATCAGTTGGTAAAATAGTGTACAATTCCAAAATGTCACGGTGGAATAGAGCTAACTAAGGTGAAACCACAACCGTTCAGATAGCCTAATAGGACACTGTCTCAGTAGCCTTCAATTCGATTTTTATTGGAAGCTGACGAGGTTTGGACGTAAATGACGGACACCATAATTTCATTAGATGCACTGCATGCCTCACATGTGTTTCTTGTGCCGCTGTTTGTGCCGCTGTTTGTGCTGCTGTTTGTGTATTCGCGGAGCATCGTTTGGGCTGGCGAACCCAAGTTGAAGCCGTAGATTCACTCAATTCACAAACAAGCCTTTATTTATACCCATTTAAATACATATACGACTGACAATTAAGATGATATTGATGGTACATCGACGGAGAAGGGCTCCTTGGGCATGGATCTAAAGGTTATTGAGTGGGGTTACAATGTGGCATGTGCAGGCGAATCGTCCCTGCACATCTCGTGATCATCGTATAAGTAGCCCGGCTCGTTCATGAACGTAGTCATCAACACAGGAGATGAGGTACCAGGCTCAGGCTCCTCATTCTTCGGGGCCAACAAGACTCTCCGAAAGACTCTGCATGCCATCGAGCTGTCGAGCGGAAATCCTGATTCAGAGAATATCATGCGCCACCCAACGTTTATCGGAAGCATGATCGCAATGGCTGCGAAGAGCGTCGTCCCAACGGAGGCACTGCGTTTGGAGGACACTGATTAGAGGACGGTTAAATCGAGATGGGAATAGGATAGTGCGCACAAATAATACAATTGCCCATCTTGAAGAACATCCCGACAGAGCTGGGACAGCCCTTTCCCTCGGGCACACGACCAGGGCGATGTTGTTGATGCGCATTTTGCTCTTGAGATGGAAGCCATGCGGTGGGATATTGCCACAAAGACCGCGGTATCATATGCGCCTTTCACCCACAGAACGAACATCGACTCAGGTCTCAGTTTGTTTACAATGCACTGCCGCCGCGGGCCGGGTGAAATCTGAAGGCACGTGTTTAGCATGCGACGTAACTGTGAATGTATGGCGGGGTCGGACGCACAGTGCCACTGGTAAGGAAGACAAAGGCCGCGCCGCTGATCGCAACCGCTAACCAAAGGGCACCGAACACGGCTGTGATGACCATCGACCTCCCATAAACGGCGCGGATGCGGTACAGGAAGAGAAAGGAGGTTGCGCCCGAGGCAACTGCGCCTAAGACAGTGCCGAGATGAAAGATGGAATTGCAATGCTCAATGGGAGCGACTAGCAACACGTCTGGATGAGTGGATATTGAGACGTACATAGTACATCCTACTCACTGGGTATCATGAAGTTTATGAAAATGGAGCCGACGACCCCGGTACTAAAAAATTCAAGTTAGTTTCAGACTGTCTGTGACAGAAGCAGGATGCACACCGCGACAACAGGTACGCCAAGATAGTCGACCACGACCTGCATCTTTGTATGGCTGTAAATTCATCTGACAGAGATAACAACCAATCCCAAATATATGTCTGGTAGTGCATCAAGATTGAAGGCCTTCTAATGAACGGCGGCACTCACGGAAAGGAGGGCTAGATTCACGTAGCGGGCCGTCTGAGCTTCCCAAACCCAGGCAAGTAGAGAGGAAGAAGCTGATGAAATGAACGGCTCCGCAAATTATCGCTTAGCACCAGCACCTTGACAAAGCTGGAAGACTGCGAGCTGATCATACGCAGGACCTCGCGACCAGTGGTGAGATGAGGGGTTGACCGTTGTGCCGCAGTGTCTTTGAGGAGCTTTAACGGTAATTTTAAGTTATTTCTTAACGTTGGCGTTTCGTATTAGATATATCATAGCTTCCGTGCTTCATGAGTTTCAGGGCAATACATAGCAATACATACACATTGTGATGGCAATGTGCCGGGAAGTTGCGCGGTCGGGTTTGCACACACGCTAAAAGGCTAAAGCGTATGAAAAGAGACGTTCGGTCGCTTTCGTTTCGATGAACCGGAAGCCAGAGACTCGGAGCGACCAAAGGCAAGCAAAGCAGAAGGAGGTGATAACAAGATGATGAATGGCACAGAGGTTTACCGAAGGTTGCTGCCTAGCACTGTGATAGATCCTGTAAAGCTCGAGCTGATCATGCACCAGGACGCCGTGAACAATCGGATTACTGGTAATCAGCTATGAGCTACCCCGACGGAATCAGGTAATGAGGTTGGGATAAGCAATGATTAATGACTGTTCTTACCTGACGTCACGTAACCAATTTGCTACTATCTGTCAAGCGACTGGCTGCTTCGCAACGAGGGATCGCACTTTACAAGCATGTCGGTATTCTGGATTCCGGAAGGGCCTGCACTAGCATTTGTTCTGAGTAGATTTATTCATGACTGCCGTCGCGTGGCATACATCTCTACACACGGATTCAACTCTTCTCCGCCCTACCAATGTCCTGCATACCTAATCAGCGAACGTCCACAGGGGATTTGCACCCAAACGATGAAGCATGACTGCCCGTCTTGAATCCGGCAATAATGGCCGCGACGGCTGAGTACGCCCCTAGCCCCGCGGTCGCCAGACTCGCCAGGCACATGACCGCGTACCACACCTTCAGCCACAGCATCGGCCACACTGTCGAAATACGCAATACATAAGCGACTAAAAAGGGAGCGAAGCCAGTGAGAGCACTCACATCCGCGCTGCCACCGACTCCAGTCGCGCCAGCTATCGACCCGGTGCGCAAAGGGCGTCGGCTGACTAGGATCCCACACCCGATCGCCCTTCGCCGCGTCTGCTTGCACCTGGTACCCCAGCGCGAGCAGCGGCGGGAACGAGTACGTGAACTGGACGGTGCAGATCGCGGACACGAGCGAGGATATGTTGCTGAACTGCGGGATCGAAGTGCCAATCACGAAGGCGATCGCCCAGTACACGATCGTGCTGAAGGTCCACGCCACGCGGCCGCGCTGGGTGTGCAGCGGGGGGAAACGGAAGAATGTCATCAGTACGGTCTCGTATATGACCTGCCGGTGGTCGGTTAGATATATGTGGGGCCCCGCAGGGAGAAACACACCTTGACACCGATGTTGCCCCATAACACGGCAGCGATCAATCCCGCGGTTAGCGAGATGAAATTCGTGGCGGTCTGCCACGCGTACCCACTGATGCCCTGGTTTGCAGGGTTCACCACGAACTGTACGTGATACAAATCAGCCGCCGAGTTCAGGCAAGGGGCGAAAAAGGCTCGCCTGGCCTTGGTAGGAGTAGACGACGACGCCAAAGATCATGTAGACGAGCGTGATGAGCAGCTGCGCGCACGCCATGCCCTTCCAGAAGTCCATTGGCTTGCGCATCTCTGCCATGAAATCTATGAATCTGTCCGCATGTCCCCGTCAGCACAAGTCCGCATGCGCACCCACACATAACGAGCAAGACTACTCACATCATAGCGCCCCCATAACTAAACACCAGCTGCAGGATTCCCGTCACCTGGAACTCGAACGGCTGTACGACGCGTGCCTGCGTGATCACGGGCCCGATGGGGTGAACGGACGCAGCGTAGTTCGGGAGCTGGTGCGAGACGACGCCCATGGTCACGAGGATCACGAAGATGTTCATGAACACGGAGACGTTTGCGAGCCAGCCGAATTTCTGCAGATGGGGGACAGAGGGTCAGCATTGGTGCATTCCGGACGGAGAAATCGCGCCAAAAAGAAGAACGAAGAACTCACCTGCAGCGTCCGCACCTGCCCAATGAACATCCCTGCGAGCGTCCATATCACGATGCACACGCTGAAGCACACGCGGAACTGGGTGATCTGCGATAAGCCCTGGCCATTCGCGAGCACGATGATGCCGACGTTGAAGATGAGCTGCAGGGATTGGAGGATGTTGCACACTGGGGGAGAGGGAATGATTAGTTTAAGGGAATGGGTCCAGGCAAAGAAGAAGATATAAGGGGGAAAGGGAGACGAGGAGAGGCCAAACTCGCAGCAAAATAAAACAAAAAGGATGAAGCTCAGAAAATCCACCGCCCTCCCGATCTCGTGAAACCGATGAGAAAACAGGCCAGCAGGCTGGCGGAGAATGCTCGCCTATGCTCGCAGAAAGAGAAAAAGACACAGCTTCGCAAAGCCAACCTCGCTGGAAGAACACCCGGGGCGTGACGCCAAAAAGACACCAAAAGACCCAACAGGCTCGCCGCACTCACCATGCTTCGCCCACCTCCCAAATATCCGATCCGCCAGGTCTCCAAAGTGCCGAACCGGGTACTGCGGCGAGTCGAGCGCGCCGTACATGTACATGAGCAGGTAGCCCGTGAAGGCAGCGAGGCACCCGAAGACGAAGAACATGATGCAGCCCGGCCAGTAGCCGACTTGCGCGAAGGAGTACGGGGCGGAGCTGCGGGGCGAGGAGAGAGAAGTCAGCTAACAGTCAACAATTAACAATCGGGGGTCGAGTCATTTAGAGACTAGACGAGAAGCATTTCAGAGTAGAGACACGAAGAGAATGTAGCCGGCAGTACGGCAAGCTCGCCAAAGATGCGCGGAAGATAACCCACGCGAAGATGGGCACGGTAACTCTCGCAATCTCGCGAATCAGAAATATGCTCCTCGCAAGTAGCGGCAGAAGGAAACATAGGACCTAACGTGAAATGAAGAGGGGATGAAGCGAGCAAGCTCGGGGATGAAGCTCAAAAGTGCGCGAATGAGATAACAAAACTTGCAGACCACGGGGAAGGCAAAGCCCACGAAAGACTCAGAGCGCCGGGGAAGGTAAAGGGGTTGATGGTAAAGCTCGCAAGCTTGCGATTCCGCACCACCTCCACTGCATTGCTCATCCGAAGAGCAAAAGGAAAGAGGACGCAAAAAGCCAAGCACTCACTATGGTCCCAGAATATCCGTGGTGATCAGGTAGAAGACGGACTGCCAGCTCGCAACCCTTAGCGTTTTGTACGCGACATCCCCACTGTTGACGCTGCTCGCCTCCGCCTCCAGGTATGTCTTCTCGCCCTTCTCCCCTTCTACGCCTTCACAAGAAGAAGACGCATCGGAGGGCACGGCTTGAATCTTCTTCCTGCCGCCGAACGCACGCCTGATGAGCCCGCCCCAGTGCTGCTCCTCCGCCACGCTGCCCGCGCGCGTGTCCGCCAGCTCGGCGGCGCGCTGGATACGAGCATAGTGCAGAAACGCCTCGAAGGGCGGTTGGGCGCCGTTAGCTGGTAGAAGTGGGTTTGGGTTCAGCTCGAAGTCATCGGGGAAAGGACGGGGACTCACGCAAGGTGGTGTCCACCGGGGGGAGTGCTTGCTCTTCCTGCTTCTCGGTGAGATCGGTGCTACGCGGGTCG
>KV417812.1:22585-34642 GCA_001630335.1 Athelia psychrophila
GTTGTGTGGCTGCATCCCAACTATACCCTGAACTTGGGGCTGGTCAAGGGCTAGCCCAAGACGAACTGAGTTTACTGACAACAGCGTAATTGTAGATCATATTACTACCCTTGCACGCGGCGAACCATGATAAGTCGAGATAGGCGTCGCCACACCGGCAGTCTCTTAGCCATACACTCGTGCGCTGAGTGATCGCCCCGAAACGAGTGCCATGATATAAACGGGGTCACGCAACTCTACCGCAGGCGGCAAATATTATCAGCAGTAGCAGTAGGGTCAGCGAAGGTGGCACGAAGTTTACCCTAAGTGGTAGTCCGTATTACGTATACAGGTCTAACCGATGCTGCCGTGCCCCACGCTACAATGCCTCGGTTACACCAATCAGCGCTAAAATTTTCCGAGAAGGGTGATAGAGACTAGCAGGTGGGATTTCCGGGTTCGATAAACCTATACCCCGATCGAGCGACCGAATGTAGTGGGGTACGGACAAGAAATGAGAGAAACGCAAGTTGGCCGAAGTCGCGTGCTACTCTCGTGTAGTCTATTATACCTGTCTGTAGTGGTTTGTTCAAGCGAAACTTGCGGGATGATACGGAGACGGGAAGAGAAAGAGCGAGAGTCGAAGTCTATGACTTATAAAAGTCAGAAGTATGTTAGAGCCCTGGGCATACCTACAAGGTTTAAGGGGAAGAAGCGGGGTTGTAGAAGCTTCATGCGCCTTGAGATGATAAAGAAGCTTTATGCCGTACCTACTTGAAAGGTATCCACTTTTACTATATAGACAGCAGGCGGACCCACTAGTCAGGCGTGTAGTGAGATGCCACCTACATGTACAAGTATGTCTTAGCGGCCAGCTGTTGTTGCACTGTAGTGTAGACCTTACGCTGCAGAGTTCGATACCGTCAGGAGGACCATCCGTAGTAATGGGGTGTACTCTAAAATAAGACTAGTTAGTAACGCATAAGTCACGGACGTAAAGGATTAGATGGTGGATCTGGTAGAAGCAGCGAATAGCGGCCCTAAACCGCGGAAGTCGATAAAGATAACATTCGGAAAGTATATATAA
The DNA here is from genome assembly GCA_001630335.1 of Athelia psychrophila. Lineage (NCBI taxonomy): Eukaryota > Fungi > Basidiomycota > Agaricomycetes > Atheliales > Atheliaceae > Athelia > Athelia psychrophila. Next base: position 23,652 of record KV417812.1, read on the forward strand.
CGCACGAATCGACTGTAACTTATTGTCCCGAGTGGTGTTCTTTGGTACGGCCGTGTGAATGGACCCACCTAGATCAAATGAGAGAACCAGTATAGTCAATGCAGACCCAAAGGTCAAAGGGATCCACCAGCATCCGGTGATCTTCGCAAGAGCCCATAAAACAGGCCAAGTGAAGACTGTGCCGATGCTGCACAGGATCACCCATGTGAGCTTGACTGCATGCTTTAGCATTCTGCAGGGCGCAGCGTCAACAATGAAACTGGGATGTGTTGTAGAGAATGAGCAAAAGAAGAGGGCGAAAAATTAAGCATCAGCGCTCGTCGCCCTAGTAGTCGTGGCATGATATACAGCATACAGCATAATAATGACATCCGAGATCATCTGCTTCGGAGAACTCCGGGGTTGATTATTTCTCGATCACAACCAGGGAAAGGCCATTGGGGCGATCTGTAATTGGTCTGTGCTATGGGCTCTGGCGAAGATCACAGGATGCTGGTGGATTCATATGACATTCGGGTCGGCAAGGACAGCGATATCGATTCCCTCATTTGAATCTCGGCGAGTTGATTTGACAGCCTCCCTAAACAACATCAGCTAATATGGACATGTCGGGATGCTGTGTGGTTGGGTTTGGCTCCGCACCCTAACGCGTAACGGAATTTAGAGATGTTCGATAGCATTTGTTTCGAATGAACCGCAAGCCAGAGATTCGGTGCGACCAAAGGCGAGCAGAGCAGACGGCGCGCACAGCATGGATGGTAGAGGTTTATCGAAGGTTGCTGCCTAGCACTTGATACACCCTAAAAAGCGCGAGCTGATCATGCACCAGGACGGCGAGACAACACGCCCCAGCACTTGGTATTCGTTTGTATAGGATGTCGCGAGCCACGATGGTTGAGGGAATTCATCGCGCTCTGCCTTTGGGGGACCAGGTATTCAGTACCTTGAGCGAGCCCCAAATCAGGTAAGTAGGTTTGGAGAAGGAATGACTGTTCTTGCATGACGTCGACGATTCGTAACCTAATTTTCCAGGTTCACGCGACTGTCAGTCTTAATGGCAGCTTCGCAATGAGTGATTGATTTTTACAGCATGTCAGTCTTCTTGGATCTGGGATCTGGAAGGGCCTGCGCGCCTCTTTACACAAAGATAAAAATAAATGAAACGTCTGCCCAAAGCGTAACAGAATTCAGAGATGTTCGATAGCATTTTTTTTCTTCGAATGAAGCGCAGGTGATGGCGATTCTTCAGGTATACATCGTCTGGGTATCATCGTAGCTATACCGCGAGAGCAATCTGAAAGCAAGGGGAAGTAAGGATGGACGCGGGATGGAGAAGACAGCATCCATAAGAAGGCGTCGGCTCGACTAGGTGAAGGTCATCGCCGTGCCTTGCGGCGGTAAAACACGTTTTCCGAAGAGAACTTTGAGAACAGCTGGTGAGTGACCTGCGTATGACGAGATCAGCGGCCGGAAGAGCAGGGGAGCAAATCAGGAGTATGCTGACCGAATATACCAACAAAGGCCCAGGATACCAGTATACCAGCGATATGATCTGTTCCGAATTGTCTCGGTCCGCGGTGCTGTGTGATGCTGACGAGCGTCGGCAGTGTGAGCAAGGTGCATATAACAACGAAGGCCCTGTTATTCAATGTCAGCTAAGCACGCAGGGTACGTGAGGAGCTTACAGTAGAAATAGCTGAAGGCGCCAAATCCCCGCGATAAGTGACGAAGAGGGTCTAGGCGGTAAATTAGGAAATGCAGGCACTGAATGCGCAATGGTTGATCAGAATCAAATCTCATGCGGTGTGATTATGCCTACCAGGAGCGCTACCATAGCTGGATACGTCGCATTCCACATGTGAGGTCGCTTGGCTGTCGAAAGACGATTCTGTATGAGCATGAACATCCACGGTAGAGTGACCCGCGGACTGATCACCCGGGCGGACGACAGATATGTCATTTTCGCCTATTGAAAGTTCATGCATGTACTTGGAGGACATGGCGGAGTTCCGCGTGCCTGGAAGATGTCGGGGCGAGGAAGAGGGATTTGTAACATCCAAGTGTGGGGTCTTCAACGCCACAAGATTGTATGAAGACTGAAAAGATTCGGTATCTGAAGCTGGGCGACATGGGGAGAGCAGCGGAATGGCAGGGCGTTCAAAGCGAACTTGATTGGACATGTCTACCCACAGCATCTGATGTGCTCTCATTGTGCGCTGAAGCCGTCTTATCGAAAAGAGACTAAAAAACAGGCATGGGGTGATGTAAGCGAGCGAGCTAGCCCCATATCCAAAGAGCTTGGGCCTATAGGGTGGACGATTAGAGGTAGTGGGAAGAGCCTTTCGAAATCGCGACTAACCACATTGGCTCCGTAACATCGCACAGTGTGCCGTCGTAGCCAACCTGGACATATGCCTTGTACTTGATGGTGAATCCCATTTGAAGCGCTGTGGAAGCGACTGGGATGACGATGACGACTATTATAAACGACGGACGCCATCTCAACGCACCACTGCAAATGTACTGTGAGCAAAGCGCCGCTAATGAGTTGCGTGCCCACATACCGTCGATTCTCAGACGGCCACACCGCCGCGGATAGAGCTGAATAGTACCAAGCGGCGCATGTTCCCATCATTACACTAGATGTCAATGCGACGACAGTCATTTGGGTCAAGCAGAACCCGATCGGGAACTGGTCGGGGTTCAAGTCCCATATCAACCCTATGATCGTGCGTTGAGTGGTGTCATTTGGTACGAGCCGTGTGAATAGACTCACCCAGATCAAATGAGAGGATCAGCACTGTCAACGCAGACCCCAAGGTCAAATATATCCACCAGCATCCGGTGATCTTCGCAAGAGCCCATAAAACGGGCCACGTGAAGACTGTACCGATGCTGCACAGGATCACCCATGTGAGCTTGACAGAATACTTCAGCATTCCGCAGGGCGTAGCGTCGAGCCAATGCCACTGAGATGTGTGGTGGAGACTGAGCAAAAGGAGAGGGTATAAAATTATGACATAAAGCAGGATAAATTGATAAGGATGAACGGTAAAACCTCTCGGATGCATTCAATTGCAAGCGCATTGCATGCGTACCGGACCAGACCTGTATCGGACCAGTTCCGTGTGTGCCTATAATCCTGCGCGCGCCTCTTCACACAAAGGTAAAAATAAACGAAACATCCGATAAGCACTTAACATTTATTCCGAGTGAATTTATTCACGAATACACATCTCTACACACGGATTGAACTTGAACTCCTCTCCGCCCAATGTCCCGCCCACCAATCAGCTCACGTCCAGCGGGGACTTGCACCCAAACGACGACGCATGGCTCCCGTCTTGAACCCCGCGATAATGGCCGTGACGGGTTTACCACGAACTGTTTGCGACAGGAATCAGCCGCCGAGTTCAAGCAGGGGAAGTAAGGCGGAAAAGGCTCACCTGTCCTTGGTAGGAGTAGAGGCCGACGCCGAAGATCGTGTACCCAAGCGTGATGAGCACCTGTGCGCACGCCATGCCCTTCCAGAACTCCGTGAATCTGTCCGCGTCCCCGTCAGCCCAAGTCCTCATGCGCGCCCACACATAACGAGCAGGACTGCTCACATCATCGCGCCCCCGTAGCTAAACACCAGCTGCAGGATTCCCGTCACCTGGAACTCGAACGGCTGCACGACGCGCGCCTGCGTGATCACGGGCCCGATGGGGAGGATGGACGCCTTGTAGTTCGGGAGCTGCTGCGAGACGACGCCCATGGTCGCGAGGATCACGAAGATGTTCATGAACACGGACACGTTCACGAGCCAGCCGAATTTCTGCGGATGGGGGGCGGAGGGTCAGCATTGGTGCATTCTGGAAAGAGAAACCGGGCCCAAAAGAAGATGAGGAACGAAGAACATACCTGCAGCGTGCGCACCTGCCCGATGATCATGCCCGCGACGGTCCATATCACGATGCACACGGTGAAGCACACGTGGAACTTGGCGATCTGCGACAGGCCCTGGCCGTTCCCGAGCACGATGATACCGACATTGAAGATGAGCTGCAGGGACCGGAGGATGTTGCATACTAGAGGGAGGGAATGGTGTTAGTATATAGTATACGGGTAAAACGGAAGAAGGGAAGGAAGGGAAACGGGGAAACGGCGTAGCAAAGCGAGATGAAGCTCGCGAATAAGTAGAGGATGCTCGCCAGCTGGCTTATCGTAAGAGTCGTAGAAATAGGACGAGATAGCGCTCGGAAGCTCGCATCCTCGCCCAACAAGAAACGAACAAGAACAAGAAGATACCCCGTAACGCACCGTGCTTCGCCCACTTCCCAAATATCCGATCCGCCAAGTCCCCAAAGTGGCGGACGGGGTACCGCGGCGAGTCGAGGCGGCCGTACATGTACATGAGCAGGTAGCCCGCGAACGCGGCGAGGCAGCCGAAGATGAGAAGACGATGCAGCCGGGCCAGTAACCGACCTGCGCGAAGGAGTAGGGCGCGGAGCTGTGGGAGAGGAGAGTCAGCGGGGGAAGGAAATATAGGACCTGGCGCGAAATGAAGAGAGGATAAAGCTCGCAAGCTCGAGGAAGGCAAAGGTCGCGAAAGACTGGGAGAACATAACCCGCGAGGGAAAGAGATATAATAGCTCGCAGCTGTGCGGGGGGGTTATGGTGGAAAGCAGAGCTCGCAAGCTTGCGACTCATCCACACCACCTCCATCGCCCGAGCGTCATCTGTGCAAGAGCAAAGGGGAACAAAAACGACTCAAAAAGTCACTTACTATGGCCCCAGAATATCCGTAGTGATCAGGTAGAACACGGACTGCCAGCTCGCGACCCTCAGCGCCTTGTACGCGATGTCCCGGCTGTCGACGCTGGTCGCCTCCGCATCCGGGCCTATATATGTCCTCTCGCTCTTCTCGCCCTCCCCTTGCGCGCCCGCAGCGGACGCATCAGAGGGGACGGCCTGGACCCTCTTCCCGCCGCCGAACGCGCGCTGGACAAGCCCGCCCCAGTGCTGCTCCTCGGCCTCGTTGCCCGCGCGCCTCACTATGGCCCCAAAATATCCGTGGTGATCAGGTAGAAGACGGACTGCCAGCTAGCAACCCTTGGCGTTTTGTACGCGACGTCCCCGCTGTTGACACTGCTTGCATCCACCTCTGGCCCTATGTAGGTCTTCTCGCCCTTCCGGCTCCCATGTTCCGAACCTTCACGAGAAGAAGACGCATCGGAAGGCACGGCCTGAATCTTCTTCCTGCCGCCAAACGCACGCCCGATGAGCCCGCCCTAGTGCTGTTCCTCCGCCTCGCTGCCTGCACGCCTGTCCGCCAGCTCGGCGGCGTGCTGGATGCGAGTGTAATGCGGGAAAGCCTTGAAGGACGGTTGGGCGCCGATAGCTGGTAGCAGTGGGTTTGGGGTCAGCTCGAAGACATTGGGAAAAGGACGGGGACTGACGCAGGGTGGTGTCGACTGGGGCAAGGGCTTGCTCTTCCTGCTTCTCGGTGAGATCGGTGCTACGCGGGTCGTGCCCGCCTAGGGTCCGAGATGCGTTGTTCACCAGGGCCATCGTATAGACTGCTCAAGTGTCGTCGTGTGCAGGGGACGAAAGGCGAGGCCGTGGCCTAAGTACAGTTGATGTTGGGAGGATATGGCACAAGCGTGAATTTCAGATGCATGGTGACAAGGCTTCGTTAGGCTTCGTCGTTTCGGGGAGAACGTCGGCCGCGACAGCGGGAGACGCTTCAGATGGAGCTACGCATCGCTAGAGATCCGAGTCTAGTAGTTAGTACTTAGGTTCGGAGCAAGCTAGTAGTCTCCCTAGGTAGACTCACCAGACAAATCTCCGCGCTCCTAGGGAAGGGGCCTGATTTCTCTAGTTTCGTATGCCGCAACATGACCGTGAAGCTGGCAAATTGGTCGCGCATCGTTTACTTAAAAAGTCCATTAATGCCAGTGAGTACTTGTCTTGAAACAGATGATCGGGACATCCGAATACCTGAAACTGTAGTCAGGATACACGTGATCATCCGAGTTGCTTGTAGGTCGCTGACACAAGGTGCACAAATTGAAAATGCATCGGCCTGCGGTACATGTTACAGCCACTCATGCCGACGCATATCTAGCCGCTTCTATTGAACACTGCGCATCCATCTATTTTCTCGAGGCCACTTTAGGCTCCATGGCCATTGACCACGAGTGACATCCAAGTGACATCTTCCTTTGGACCCTTGTGGTTGGCAATTGTCATACGCAGTAGGGGCCTCATTATCCTAGCCAAAAAGACTGTAAGTCACACATGACGATTTGTACTCAGATGTTCCGCTGAATCCGCACCTGAAGAACGTGATCGGAACCCAGCAATGCACACCGAGCAAATCCGGTCCCGGGTCGATGTGATTTCTCTGGGTAAAAGCCTCATACGACACCGCAGTCTTCGTGGCCATCTCCTACCGCGTAGCTTCCATCTCAGTAGCAAGATACGCATCGCCAGCATCGCCCTAGTCGTGTGCCCGCCAGCAAGGGCTGTCCCAGCTCTGTCGGAATATTCTTCGAGATGGCCAATTTTATTATTGTGAGAACTATCCTATGCCCGTCTAGCTTTTCGCTCGAAAGCGCGAGGGCAGGTAGAGTCTTTCTGCGACCGGCAGATGCGGAGGTTGAATCTAGTACCTCAGCCACTGCAGAAGACCATGATCATGTCCATATTCGAATCGTCCTCCCCATCTCAAAAACATTCGAATATCGGAGTTCTGCCTACGGGAGACTAATGATCATGGGAGATTCGGATCACTCACGGATCACCTATACGGCGACGCTGGATTACGCGAGGAAAATTGGTGGTTCGCCTGCGAACGCCGCCCATATTCATTTTCAATTCTAGTATGATTTAAATAATAGCCTTGCGGCCTAAATTTCGGAGCCCTTCTCAGTCGATGGATTATCAACTACTTTATTCGTTGTTTGCGATGTGTACATATAATTAAAATAAACGCGGACTGCAATTGTCACTGGTTAACCTATTTTCCCCACTGGCAACACTAAACATCCATACGCATGAATTGACAACACGAGATGCCCCATTATCCTACATATTCCGTCACTCTTCGTCTCGATACTCAATCGTCAAAGCTTCAGGCTCATCAGATTCAAATGAGGCCGCACAATTTATTACACGATTACCTCAGACCGTCATGAGAAGCTCACAATCCACCGGTATTAGAACTGGGCACAGCTCAATCCAAATCGCAGCCCCAGGCTGCACATGTGCGATCACCACCATCATGCCATGCCTGTTGATCTGCGAAACAGAGGCTTCAATCAGTTTTCCCCAACCGCTTTCTCCAGGTACATTTATATCGTGCACAGAAATCACTGTCATTTCTACGGGGACCTTGCCATAGTGGAGGTGGATGGCAACTTCCAATGGCGAGGATCGGGACAACTCGTCCTCAAGGAGCATCTTCAAGAGCTGGGCGTTCTTTCGGATGTCGTTGGATATTATTTTCCTAATGAAACGAAAATCCCCCACGGTGTGTGAGCTCGGAATACCATCTAAGTTGGCTCTATTAGATTTCAATTTAATGGCGCTAATGTGTGTGCCTCACCAGGATGCTGTCGTTGAACAGTATGGCACGGTAGCCTATGTGTCGCCCAGTCGATCTTTTGACACGCCCTGTTACAGTAAAAAACGGAGCGACATCCAGTACAGCGCTGCAGATCGTTGGTGGCCGTGCGGCACTATAAATTGATCAATACACACGATAACGCTAATCAAGAAATAAACCCACATGTATACGAGAACATCCCTTCGAATAAAGCTGTGACTCTGCGGCAAATTCTTCGCCCATAGCCTTCAAAGCGATTCGCTCTTGGGCAAGTTCTTTGAATACCATCCAAGCATCTCCAATCGGACTAGCGAGGTTGCCGAGATCCAATCGCTCTGATTCCTTCAGTGCTCTCGCTGCTGAGCGGACGAATGATCTGCACACAAGATACTGGCACAGGTAGTCGGAGAGAAGATCTGCACACAGATATCTCTCATATTCGTTCATCCGGGCCAATCGAGGTGCTGATAATAGAATTGCAGGAATAATCCCTGAATCGAGCGCCTGAAAGACCCAGGAACGTTCATGCTCCATAAAATCTCGTAGCAACGTCAACACGCAAAGCCCTAAACATTGGCACGCCATGTCCTCGTCTTCCGGTGTAGTTGTGGGCTGTTTGGCAAGCCACAGAAACATCTTGACCATCACAGGTATAAAACCCTGCTCAATAAAGCTCAGCTGTAGTTGCGGAGCTGTAGGACGGTTCAGGTTTTCGATGAGCAAGAGGTTCTCGATAACGACCATGAAGTTTGGTTGATTCTGCGCTTGTGCAGCGTTGAGTTGTCCCAGTGCGTGTCTCGTAATTTCATCTGCCCCTCCTGGCGCAGCCGCAATGATGTGGGGAAGGCCATGGGAAGGTCTTTCACGAGTAGCGATAAGTTTGTTTAGCGCTCGAGCGCAAAATCGGACAATCTGTGGTTGGCTCGCCGTGATAAGACTTCTCCCCCCATCCATCCAATATCTGGTCATCATCTCAACCACGCCTGCAGTAGATACCATCGCATGACAAATGGCCTCGGACAGCGTCAGCGTCTCCACAGTCTGAATCATTGTGGATAGAGCTTGCAAGTGTATTACGCGCCCGTACTTGATTCAAGTTGATTGACTGGCAGCAATGGTCACTGAGAAACTGCAGCCATCTCCACATCCCAGGCCAGGCATTCAGTAGACATGCGTCCAGCTCTGGACCTTTCTGCGGGCGGGATCCCCAGGCCGCTATCACTTGGAAAGTGTGTATTCCAAGGTCGACAGTCGACCTGTCTTGTAACGTTGGACTAGGGCGGATGACTGGAAGAGCTGTGATGCTGAGATATCTTCGAAGGACGGCTTGTATCTCCGCAATTGGGGGTTCCAAGGACTTGGAAACTCGCTCAGCTAATTGTCGGATCTGTTTACGTGCGAGGTCAATGTCTGATTGAGCAACTGGCTGCGTCACCGTGCGGCGTGGTATCATGGCTGGAGATATAATGGATTCGAGGAGGATCTCAAGGATGTTTTGTAGGTTTGCCAGAAGATCGCCTTGAGATCGCCTAGTGAATGCTCGCCAGTGGTAGGGGGGTTTGCAATTGAAACCGTCTAAATTCGCTCCGGATCCGATCGAGAATCCCTTTATTTTACTCGAAAAGATACCGAGTGCTTGCTAATTACGAGAAAAACATTTTGTTCGCCCTTATGCTTGTATGGGTCGTAAATTATCGAAAGGCTGAAAACATTATAAGAGGGTTTAATTTGAGTCACGCTCTGCCTTCGTCTAGATTACAGGTTGCCGGCCAGTGGTGCAGCAGGAAGACCCCTCTTGACGTCCTAGAGCGCATTCTCAACACGCTGGAGTAGAAATACAGGTAATGAGAGGGTGGTGCAGAAAAATGCCAACGGAAAAGTAGTCAGACTGCATCGTATTCAAACAGCAAATAACGTGAACACACACACAATCATGTGTTAATAATTAATTCCTGAGGTATACATTGTCTGGGTATCGTCGTAGCTATATCATGAGAGCAATATGAAAGCAAGGGGAAGTAAGGATGCACGCGGGATGGAGAAAATAAGAGTGTTGACTCCTAGGTGGAGGGCATCGCCGTGCCTTGCGGTAAAACGCGTTTTCCGAAGAGCACTTTGCGAACAGCTGGTGAGTGGCCTGCGTGTCACGAGATTAGCGCCCGGAAGAGCAGGGGAGCAAATTGGGAGTATGCTGACCGAATAAACCGACAAAGCCCCAGGATACCAGTATACCAGCGACATGATCTGTCCCGAATTGTCTCGGTCCGCGGTGCTGTGTGATGCTGACGAGCGTCGGCAGTGTGAGCAAGATGCATATAACAACGAAGCCCCTGTTGTTCGATGTCAGCTAAGCACGCAAGGTACGTGAGGAGCTTACAATAGAAATAGCTGAAGGCGCCAAATCCCCGCGATAAGCGACGAAGAGGGTCTAGGTGGTAAATTAGGAAATGCAGGCACTGAATGCGCAACGATTGATCAGAATCAAATCTCATGCGGAGTAATTATGCTTACCAGGAGCGCTACCATAGCTTGAGACGTCGCATTCCACATGCGAGGTCGCTTGGCCGTCGACCGGCGATTGAGTATGACCATGAATATCCACTGTAGAGTGACCCGTGGACTGATCACCCAGGCGGACGACAGATATGTCGTTTTCGCCTATTGAAAGTTCATGCATGCCGTATTTAGAGGACATGGCGGAGTTCCGCGCGCCTGGAAGACGTCGGGGCGAAGAAGGGGAATTTGGAACATCCAAGTGCGGGGTCTTCAACGCCACAAGATTGTATGAAGACTGAAAAGATTCGGTATCTGAAGCTGGGCGGCAGTGAGGGGAGGGCGGAGGAATGGCAGGGCGTTCAAAGCGAACTTGATTGGACATGTCTAACCATAGCATCTGATGTGCTCTCATCGTGCGCTGAAGCCGTCTTATCGAAAAGATAGAAAAGAAAATGCATGGGGTGATGTAAGCCAGCGAGCTAGCCCCATATCCAAATAGCTTGGGCCTATATGGTGGACGGTCAGAGGTAGTGGGAAGAGCCTTTCGAAATCGCGACCCACCACATTGGCTCCGTAACATCGCACAGCGTGCCGTCGTAGCCAATCTGGACATATGCCTTGTGCTTGATGGTGAATCCCATTTGAAGCGCCGTAGAAGCGACTGGGATGACGATGACCACTATTATAAACGACGGACGCCATCTCAACGCACCACTGCAAATATACTGTGAGCAAAGCGCCGCTAATGAATGAGTCGCGTGCCCACATACCATCGATTCTCTGACGGCCACACCGCCGCGGATAGAGCTGAATAGTACCAAGCGGCGCATGTTCCCATCATGACACTAGATGTCAATGCGACGACAGTCATTTGGGTCAAGCAGAACCCGATCGGGAACTGGTC
>KV417812.1:42600-56694 GCA_001630335.1 Athelia psychrophila
GAAGCCACCCAATCACACGTGCACACAGTACGAGACATAAACGCGTTGTAGATGGTATAGGGGTCGCTAGTAAAGACAGAATAGGCGCGCTATGAAAACGATGAAGACGAGTACAAGGTAGGAATGCTACGACCTTGCGAACTCCGCATGGCCCAACGTCGCGATCAACAAACTAGGCGGTGGGGCCGCCGAGTCCTTGGACGTCGCCGATGACGATCCCGAGGAGACCCAAGAGAGTGGGGTCTGGTGTAAAGAGTAAGTATACGGGGATCTCATGCGAGACACAGAAGGCTACTCACTAGGATCCGTGATAGCATCGTCGCGCTTGGCCAAGCCGGTGGGCTTCCCGACGTGCGCGTAGAGCTCATCGACGAGCGTGTGCCAGTTCCCGGGGTTGCAGGCCAGGATATCTTCCACGGTGATACCGAGGAACGCGATGGTGCACCCGAGCTCAGCGGCGAGGTTGTTTAGGATGTTGTTCGCGATGCTGATGTCATTGCAGTCGAAGATTTCCTCGATGGTGACGGGGATCGCCACATCGACGGCGTCGCGCAGGACGTGGTTCGCGGCCTTGACATCGTTGTGGTTGACGGCGTAGGCCACGGTGATGGGCGCGATGGCAGTGACGAGGTCGCCACGCTTGCCCAGGCCGGTGGGCTTCCCGACGTGCGCGTAGAGCGCATCGACGAGCGTGTGCCAGTTGCCGGGGTTGCAGTCCAAGATGTCTTGCACGGCGATACCGAGCTCGATGACAAGGCACCCGAGCTCAGCGGCGAGGTTGTTGAGGATGTTGTTCGCGACCTCGATGGTGTTGCAGTCGAAGATTTCCTCGATGGTGACGGGGGCCACCACATTGACGACGTCGCGGAGGATGTGGTTGCCGGCCTTGATGACGTTTCCGTTGAGGACGTTGGTCACTTTGGTGGCAGCGTCAATGTCGACGAGGCCGTCACGCTTGGAGAGGACACCGTTGGCAACTTTGACCACATTGCCGTTGACGGCGTTGGTGATCGCCACTGCAAAACGCATCAGTTGGTTTGAATTCAAACGCAGGAACGGAAATGCTCTTACCAGGTACGACAGCGGAAATGACATTGTCGACCGGGCGGGCGGTGACGTTGACAGCAACGAGGGCGCAGGCAAGGACAGTGAGGGCGGAGAAGTGCATCGTGAGTGGGAGGATGTAAGGGGAGGGGGTTGGGAGGTTAGGGGGAGGAGGGGGAGCGGGAGAAGGGAAGTAGCGAGTGTATGTGACCGAAAGGCAACTGAGGAATGGACGTCCGCTGGGCTCTCGTATTTGTACTATTTCCTGGGTATGCTATCCAGGGTTAGGTTGGGTCGCTTTGGGCCATTCGTAAGAGATGCTCATTTGGACTGGATCAGACTGGATCGCGCCAGGAAAGATTCGGCCGGGGCGCGACGTGCAGCACCATGGCCTTCAAGACTCAAGTTGACCCCAGTGATTTCATCACTCTCCAATTCATCGTAGCATCATCGCGAGCGAGTAGATCCCACAGGGCTAGCGGTGAAGACGGCACACTGGCATACGAGAAGGAGAGAGGATGCTGGTCGCATTTTGGCGAGCGCGGGAACTTGCGCGGCAGCTGCAGCGCTTCCGAAATTAATATTGAATGCCGTCAGATGCCGTCCTCGCTCATTTTCAGTTTGGCTGCATATTCCGGCCCCGCCTCCTTCTCTTGTACAGTCGGCTCTAAATACACATTTTCCGGGGCTCGAGTCCTGGAGAACCAAGTACTCAGTACTCGTGCTCGAGCAGCAGCTGAGTGCGCCCAACCAAGATCAAGGCGGCTCGGATAAGGAATAACCTTGGGCTCAGCAATTGGAAGCCTAGTGAGCAGCAACGTAATTTGACTAAATTGATTGGCATTCCAACAGCCTTCTTTAATTACTATGAATGGAGGAGTTCTTTATATTTTTAGAACTCCATTCGGATACCGACAAGTACAAGGACGAACTATCACGCGACTGTCGACGCCCAATTTCCAATTGACATGCTGTGTGCGCCCTTCGACGTTTATCATCAGCATATACATACCACGCGCAATCATCAGCCCCGGCCCCGAGCTTAGACATCTCGTCGAATAAACTTTGACTTCCGAGTCCGTTGGGACGAGATGCAGGATAGGTATGATGCATATCATGAGGAGCCTCTATTAGTCTGTTCATGCGTTAACGTGTCATCCAATACGTATCGTAGGGTCTCCAAACAGAAATTCGGACGAACACACTGAGCCGCTGGAAGATACAAGCGCCACTTTATCACGACAACACCCAAACACGCAGAATAAGAGGCTGAGAATAGATGCATTGAGCAATATGTAGCCGGTAAAGACAGGATGGGAGTTCTGGGAAACCACGATCAGTGTAATATGAATACGAGAGAAGAATGGGGAAATGCTGCAATTCGGTGGACTCCGAATAGCACGGGAGAGATCAACAAATTAAACCGATCCTCCTGCGCCTCCCGGTCCTCCTGCGTCTTCTCCTTCGCCTCTTGATACTACTGGTATTGCAGATCCTCCTATCACACCGGCCAAACCACCAAGACCGAGTATGTCACGCCTGGGAATGAGGATCCCGTTGGCGATCTTGACCACATTGCCGTTCAGGACGTTGCTGATAGCAACTGCAAAAATAATTAGCTATTTGGAAACGCAGGAGAATTGAAGGGCTTGTGTTCGGTGCGGCGACGGCAAGGCCATCGGGGACCGGGCGGGCGGTGACGGCGGTGACGGCGCAGGCAAGGACAGCGAGTGCAGAGAAGCGCATTAGTTGAGTCGCTGAGGACATCCATAAGAGAAGACGCTGGGCGCTCGGATAGACCAGGCGCGTCAAGCGCAAGTAAGCGCAGTCGGCGGGGGATACGGTGCCAATGACAGTCATGCCAGACAGTTCGGTGAGTTGGAACGATAGCCATAGACCCAACGGATGCTGATGCGAGGTAAATTATTTGAACATTTCATTTAGTTCAGCCAGGTACCCCATATGAGAATGATCTCAGCACTGCCAGCCGCGCATGGGGTCACTGCCAAGGTCGTGACTCGTAGAGCATCGGCAGCTGGAACGTCTCGTGCAGTCCCACTGCTGCAAACTGCAGTGAGGAACGCCACCTCATAGATTGCGGCTTCGTCGTACGACTCGAGACCTGCGGTGGGATGCGGAAGAGATTGTGACAACGTCGATGTAGGGAATGGCGGAGAGGGTAACTGCAGGATTGCCGGCACCTGGAGCTCGAACGACTGCACGATGTCCGCCTGTGTCACGGGCCCGCTGGGGAGGGTGGGCGCGGTGTAATTTGGGAGCTGGTGCGGGACGACGCTTATCGTCGCAAGAATGACGAAGCTGTCCATGAAGACGGAGATGTTGGTCAGCCAGCCGAATTTCGGCAGATGTGGGGCGGAGGGCCAGTATTGGTGCATTCCATAATATAGCCACGAAAGGGAGCCAAAGGACGAAATCGAACAAGAATTCAAACACAAGAAGGAAAAGCCACAACATACCTGCAACACCCGCTCCTACCCAATGGTCATTCCCGCAACCATCCATATCACGATGCACATACTGAAGCACACTTAGAACTTGGTGATCTATGACAAGCCCTGACCGTTCCCGAGCACGATGATGCCGACGTTGAAGATGAGCTGCAGGGATTGGAGGATACCACCCACTGGAGGGGAGGGGAGCGTGTTAGTATAAGGAAATGAAGGAAGAAGGGAAAATGGAAAATGGCCCAGCCAAGCGGGATGAGGCTCGCAAACTCGCGAAAGGGCAGAGTATGCTCGCCAGCTGAGATTCGTAGGCTGTCGCCCCATGCACAGGCCCATCGCCCTCGGTCCAGAAAACCGCCAAGAGGAAAGGGAAAAAGAACAAGGCTCGCCGCAATCACCATGCTTCGAATCCCCAAAGTGCCGGGGACTGCGGCGAGTCGAGTTGGCTGTGCATGTATATGAGTAGGTATCCCGTGAACGCGGAGAGGCACCCGAAGATGAAGAAGGCGATGCAGCCGGCCCCCGGCCAGTAGCCGACTTACGCGAAGGAGTACGGCACGGAGCTGCGAGGCGGTGGAGAGGAGGCAGGGTCAGCTGTCAGTTGACAGTCGGAGAAGATGAACCGCGCGGGAAGAGGTAGAGGTTAATCGCAGCCGTACGGGGAAGGAAAAGCTCGCACATCTGCACCACCCCCCATCCCCGCCACATCGCCCATCCACGTAAGAGCTAGAGCAAAGGAGAACAAACTGGGAAAGAACAGGACAGACGCAAAATGCAAAAAGCCAAGTACTCACTACGGCGCCAGAATATCCATGGTGGTCAGGTAGAGCACAGGCTTCCAGCTCGCGCCACGCAGCGCCCTGCGCGGAATGCGAAGCGGTGATTGAGGGTGGCCTAAATGCGATTGATATTGGCCGTGGGATCATATAATACACTTCGCTTCGGGCATGGCGACTTCGCTTCGGGAAGAACGAGCAGCACTGAGCAGCGAGAGACGCGTAAGTTTATGTGCAGATGGAGCGATGCATCACTGAGGATCCGAGCTTTTAAACCTAAGGACATGGGGTAAGAGAACAACCAGCGAGGAATCATGACGGTGGCGATATTCTACCATTGAGACCGAGTTTAGTAGTTTAGCCATACAATTTTTGGCATCGCAGCAGCCTACGTGTGGTGCTTGAAGCAGGATGCAGGACCACTGGCTCGGATCGGCGAGAGTTGCCGTTTGCGACGGCTGGTACATGATACTGTACTTGAGGTTTGCTTCAGTTCATCTTACGACGGCATTTCACCTCTAACCCTGTGGCGAGGGGGCACGTAGTAATGTATGTATTAGTAAATTCAACCGTTACCAACCGTGGTAGCCGAGTGACGCCGCAAGGGGGACCCTACAAGTCGAATGCGGTGTTCTGGGAGCTTTAATAAATTCCGCGCACGCATCGATTGAAAGCCAGAAAATTATGTGTATTGAAGGCGTAATGGTTGTGGTAAAGACAGAATAAGTGCTCTATGGAAACCCGATGCGAAGATGAATACAAAACAGTAGTAATGAGAACCGCCACGACCCTAGTAACTCCAAACAATCCAACGAAACGCTTGACCAACTAGAGGATGTCATTGAGAACAGCGACTTTGTTGCCGTTGAGGACGTTGGACACGTCGATAGGAGCATCAAGATCGATGAGGTCGCGCTTGCCACCATTGCCGACGTTGTTGAGGATGTCAACCACATTGTAGTTGGCAACGTTGTTGACGTCAACGGGTGCCTTGATGTTAGCAGCGTCCCGCTTGAGGATGTTGTTGAGGATATCGACTTCGTTGCCATTGAGGACGTTGGACACGTCGATGGGAGCCTCAACATCGATGAAGTCACGCTTGCCGCCATTGCCGACGTTGTTCAAGATGTCGACCACATTGTAGTTGGCAACGTTGTTGACGTCAACGGGCGCCTTGACGTTGGCTGCGTCACGCTTGCCGTGGCCGTTGAGGACATCGTTGAGGACACCGACTTTGTTGCCGTTGGCGATGTTGGTCGCGGTGATAGGAGCAGTAACCTTGAGGAGGTCACGCTTGCCGCCATTGCCGACGTTGTTCAGGATGTCAACAACGTTGTAGTTGGCGACGTTGGAGATATCAACTGAAAAGGGCAGTCAATAAACGAGGCGTTCATCATACACATGGTAAACTACTCACCAGGTGCCTTGATGTTGATGAGGTCACGCTTTCCGAGCTTGGCGATGTAGGACTTGAGGGTGTTCAACAAGGCCTGAGCGTTGTCGGGCCTGGCAGCGAGCAGGTCTTCCACGGTGATCCCGAGCTGGATGACGGTGCACTTAAGCTCAGCCGCGAGATGGTTGAGGAGGTCGTTCGCGATCTCGACGGTGTTGCAGTTCAGGATGTCCTTGAGGGTGACGGGGGCATAGATGGAAGCGACGGTGCGCTTGCCCAGGGGGACGGCCTTCCCGACATGCGCGTAAAGCGCATCAACAAGAGTGTGCCAGTTCTCGGTGTTGCAGTCCAAGATATTTTGGGCGGTGATACCGAGGTCGGTGATGGCGCGCCCGAGCTCAACGGCGAGGTTGTTCAGGATGTTGTTCGCGATGGCAATGTTGTTGCAGTCGAAGATTTCCTCGATGGTGACGGGGACCGCCACACTGGCGACGTCGCGGCTGTGGTTGTCGTTGCCGATGTTGGTCGCGTGGATGGGAGCGTCAACGACAAGGCCGTGGCCGTGGCGCTTGTGGTTCAGGACACCGTTGAGGACTTTAACAGTGTTGCCGTTGCCGACGTTGCTGATGTCAACTGAAAACAGAATTAGCTACTTGAAAAACAAGAGGACTGAAGTTCTCTTACCAGGTGCATCGACGTTAACAAGGTTATCGTGGCCCGGGTGGGCGGCAACAGCAACGATTGCGCAGGCAAGGACAGTGAGGGCGGAGAAGTGCATTTTGAGTGGAAGGATGGAAAGGGGGAGATTTGGCAAGAGTAGGGTGGGTAGGAGGGTAGTTAGCGAATGGACGTGACCGAAAGGTTCAACTGATGAATATGCGTTCCCTGCGCTCTGGTATTTGTAGTATTTGCTGGCTTACGCCATCCAGGGTAAGGTTGCGTCGTTGAGGACATCCGTAAGAAAAGAAGCTGAATGCTGAAGGACCCTTAAGCGCTCGGCTACTAGGCCGCGCGACCAGATCGGCCAAGGCGCGTCGTGCCGTTAAGTGAGTACGGCATAAGAGTATCAAAGTTCATTTCGTATTCTGGCAGCAGCGACAGACAGCCCTGCGGCCTTGACCGCAGTAATTTCATCAGTCAGAGGTCTCCAAGACATCGTGGCTTCAGCTGAGTGAGGATATTTTGTGATCACAGGGCCAGTGCTGAAGACGGTACAAGGAGGAGAAGGTCAAGGGATTTGCCATTTTCGTCTGGCGCGGGAATTGTGCGGCAGCCGGCAGTGCTTCCGAATGCCGTTCGATCATTTCCAATCATGGTGGTCTGGCCCCGCGGCGCCTCCGACGCACAAACGACATTCCGTGTACGTTCTCCGAAATTGATCACAAACCGTGGCGTGACGCGTCTTGTCAAAATAAATTTTATGCAGGTCAGGTGTCATTCATGTCATTGGCCCTGACTCAGGCGGCCGCGTCCGGGTGCAATGTTCGCGACTGGGAGCTCGAGGTAACCAAGACGGAGGTACGATGGAGAGAGCATTGGACAGCAGGCATGTTGGCTGAGACCTTGAGGCTTGGTGAGACCCGATGTCACGAAATGGCCACGTGTCATCACGTGCGGGATCCGCAAAAACGAAACTGCGCTTTATGCAAAGCACTGTGAATGCAAATGTCAACACCACGTCCCCTTCCTTAAGCTTCAACGTTCAACCCTAAAGCCACCCCTCGCGTGGCTCCAGACTCGACGATTATTGCATGCGTATTCCGCAGCTCTACTTATCTTTGGGTTTGCTTTGGATTGCAACTATCATTAAGATTCAACTGCTCAGCGCTCAACTGCGAAAGCTAAGCCCATGAATTTGACATTTCCGCCTACACATTAGTCTCCAACAGCCGATAAAGATCAGATCTTCTATGCGCGAATTTGTCCCTCCTGCATGTTCTTGAAACAGGAGCACAAGTGCCAAATCGAGCGCAGCCATCGTGTCCCGCAACAACAAAGCGCAGTTGGCCGGGGACGCAGTGCCGATGACAGTTACTTATGTCAGACAGTTTGACGAGTTGGAATGTGGATATCCATGGACCCAACGGATGCTTGTGAGAGGTTTAAATTTAACGTTTCATTTAGCTCCATGGACCTTGAACTCACTTGGGCCAGGTACCCGATATCAGAATGATCTCAGCACTGGAAGCCGCAAATGAGGTCGTGACTCGTAGGCATGGGCAGCTGCAGTCTAGTACATCCCCACTGCCGCAGACTGCAGCAAGGAACACCACTCCATATATCGCCGCTTCGCCAACGACTGAAGGCCTACGGTGGGATGCAGAAGAAATTGTTTCCATCCACTGACACGATCTGTGTGAACGTCCTAATGGCCGGGTCGGAGCAGGCTGCCCGCTAAGGACAAATCACGCCGCCGAAATCCCCGCGGAGATGATAACTTGGTTGATGTGGGCAAGAGCATGAGAATGTCGTACGCGTGCTCACTCTACTAGTGTCACCCGCTTGCAGCTTCGTAACAGCAGCTCTGACGAGGCCAAGTCATGCCCAAGAACGTACGTATGAGCATCTTTCGCTCGCCATTCCGCACACTAGCGTCTTCCCTGACACGAACCAAACACCGTCAGAAGCCACTCCCACTGTGAGATTAAAAGTTAAAACCGCACTTACGATCTGTGAGTACACAGGTCTCACTCCTTGATCGGCCAGAATAGGCTTCGCCGATGAAGCCGAATCGTGATGCGATTTTTCCTGGCTGCTCTCAGGATTCACTGAGGGAGGGTCCGCAATTACAGCGCTGATTATCTCGTTTGATCTAGGTGAGTTGATGTGATAGCTCCCTAAACAACACCGCTAATATATACGTGTTTGCAGGAATGATATGGAATTTGAACCCGTAAGAATTCCCGGTCTCTGTTCTTTTGACCGCGATGACTCTTTGCTCACAACATCTTCACATCAGCGCCTTGAGGTGGCGTTATTGGTATATTCTGCTCGTCGTCGTCGTCGTCGCCGTCGCCTTCACTACCCTTCAAATGGGTTTCACTGTCAAGCACAATGTGTATGTCCAGATAGGCTACAACCACACGTTCTGCGATGTCACAGAGCCGTTGTGGTTCGTTATGGTTCAAATAAACAGGCCAAAGCTCTTTGGATGGGGGCTCATGCCATTGGTCTGCATTGCGCCATCTGGTATCTTTACCCTCTATTCACTCCCGAAACTAAACTCACGATGAGAGCGCATCGATCGCTTTGGGCGGACGTGGCGAATCAATTTCGTGTCGCACGCCCTCCCGTCGCTCTACCCCCCATTCGCACGCAAACTCATTTCAGAGACGATCCTTCCTCGTCGGGCGCAGACTCTGCATCTCTTCATCCGGAGTATGGTCTCGTTGACGTGCACACTGCATACCCATCACACGCCTTTCGCACTGGAACTTCTGTCGTCTAAGTATGACAAAAGCACGCGGAACTCCACTTTTTCCTTCATCTATGTCTTGGAGAAGGTCGTCACGGACAGTGAAGATGTTGCCATTGCTCGCCTGCCCAAGCCATTCCGGCGCCACTCAACAGAAAATGACGAAACAGAAGCCCCCATTGACCAGAGACCATCCCGATGAATGGCGATGTCTCTAGCTACGGTGGAGCCCTTGGTAACCACATTCCATTCCATCGCCAATGTGCTTTCTCTGATCTAAATTTCGTCCCCAGTACCCGTATTTCCGCATATGCCGCCTCGACCAACATCATCACTCTTGGCCAAGATCTGGCGACTTCAGTGGCTAACGTTTAAGCACAGTATTCTATTTGTTGCAGGCCAACGCTGGTAAGTCTCACCCGACATTGTGGACCAAGACAATTTGGGACGGACCAAATCGCTGGAACGCTGGGGTCATGGGCGGTACCCGCGATATTTGGTTCGCATCGTCGTATTTTGATCATTTTGATCATATTATTTCTCGGAAGCATCTCTGTGGATGTGGGATAGATGTTGGCTAGATGCCACACATGCCGATTTTGACTTTGCCGTTCATTGAAGTCTCCTCACAATCCACCTTCCTGGGTAGAAAATGAAAGCGATGGGTTGTCTAAATTGAGATACTTCGTATGTCAATGCGCACAATGTATACAAACGATTTGAGTTTTTCGCTTACCTGTGCTGTGGGCTTCCTGGGTGTTGACACTATACCCTCGATGGTAGAAACGGCGTGAATTAGGCTTAAATTAAGCCTGAGTGATGTGTAAGTCGGTCAATACCATGAGATTTAAGTAGTTTTATCCGCTTAAATTTACCTCAGTACACCACTGTGCCACATCTGCCACAGCTGTCATATAAGCCACATGAGCCACGTGACTATGACAGATGTCACGTTGGATGAAGGCCGGCGATTCCTGGCGATTCAACTTTCTTATCCTGCAATTCGGCAAGTTCACCGTGACATATGGGCGCCAGTGAACCTGGTCCAATACATGCTTTACTGCTCTCAAACACTGTGGCGAACTTGATCGACTATTGGCGTTATGACCACTGCTTTTAGCTCGTCCCAGTCCGTAGCAGCCTTGGACATGTCATGCTCGACCGCGCTTGGTGCTGGCACTGCCGCTGCCAGTGATCCTTTCTGGATGGAGAGCATCTCGCACCAGGGCATCTCTGCTTTCAACTCGGACCCCAGCACGTACAAGGTGTTCCGTAATGTCAAGGACTACGGAGCCAAGGGTGATGGATTAACCGACGACATCGCTGCCATAAAGTGCGTTCCAGTCGCCCTGAGTCTTTCTTGTTCTGACATTTTCTGACAAAATTCATCAGTGCTGCTATCTCCGACGGCGGTCGTTGTGGAGGCGGGTTATGCTCTTCGTCTACGTATGTGATCTCATACGTGCTCCCCCAGGTCATCATCTAAGCGTTGTGTAGTATCACGCCTGCGGTTGTCTACTTCCCTGCTGGGTGAGTCTCGAAACGTCTTTATCGGCTATTTGTCTCACCACCGACACCCGTTTTAGAACTTACATCGTATCGACGCCTATCATTCCCTACTACTTTACGCAGCTGATTGGAGATGGTCGCAAACCACCTACTCTCCGTGCCACTGCTGGATTCAGCGGTATTGCAGTCATCGGTATGTTTCTACATCTCTTAGCTTCTTGTAAATATGAATAAACTGCTCGTGGCAGATGCAAACCCATACGGCGCTGGCGGAGTGAACTGGTATGTCAATCAGAACAACTTGTAAGTGGTCACACATATCAAACTCGACATTTACCAAGATCGCTTCGGCAGCTTCCGTTCAGTGAGGAACTTCGTCATCGACCTCACCCAAATCCCTGCGTCCACCTCTGCCACTGGCCTGCACTGGCAAGTTTCACAAGCGACATCACTTATCAACATCGTAGTCAACATGTCGACTGCATCTGGCAACAACCACCAGGGTATATTCATGGAGAACGGAAGCGGCGGTTTCATGGGCGGTAAGCCGAAGCTCTATTCTTCTACTCTTCGCTCAACTTACAGATACCGCAGATCTCATCTTCAACGGCGGAAAGTTTGGGATCTGGGTTGGAAACCAACAGCAAGCGCTATGTTCGCCTTCGGAAACCTCTCGTCTGACTCAATTAGCAGATTTACTGTCCGGAATATCACCGTGAACAATGCCGCCACCGGAATCTACGCCATGTGGAACTGGGGCTGGACATTTCAGAATGTCAACATCAACAACTGCGGGGTAAGTGATACTGTATCAAAGCCTTATAATGTGCTCACTTTGCCGAACTTTAGATTGGGTTTGAACTTGACATCGGAGGTACAACCAAGGATGCTCAGGGCTGCGAGGCTGAAGCTATCATCGATGCTACTGTCACCAACACCCCCACCTTCATCCGAACCACCAAGCCCAGCATAGGATCTCTGACGGGCTCAATTGTTCTGAGCAATATCAAGCTTTGGAACGTCCCAGTTGCTGTCGGCGATGCCGCTGGCGCCACCCTTCTTTCCGGAGGCACCACAACGATCGATATTTGGGCACAGGGTAATGTTTTCACGGGCAAGAGCGGTTCAAAAACCTACACCCAGGGCTCTATCACGCCTCCCAACAAGGCGTCTAGTCTTCTGGACAGTGCCGGCCAAATAGTCAGTAAGGGTCATCCCCAGTACGCAGATTACGCTGCAAGCCAGTTCGTCAGCGCCAGGACTGAGGGATGCAAGGGTGACGGGAAGACCGATGATACCGTCGCCATCCAGGCTTTGTTAAATACCGTTAGTGTTCTCTCCTTTCACCGGGCATAACTTTTACATTATTATAGTATGCCGGCCGCAAGATCGTATTCTTCGATGCCGGAACTTACCTTGTGGTGCGTATGAACTGTGTTGGTGATCTTCCATGCTCTGTTTAATACATTAAAAACAGACAGACACCATCCGAATCCCGGTCGGTACCCAAATCGTCGGAGAAGCCTGGAGTGTTATCATGGGCTCCGGTAGCAAGTTCAGCGATTCCAAAAAACCCACCGTCATGGTGCAGGTCGGCGCCCCCGGCTCCGCCGGCGTGCTTGAAATCAGCGACATGATTTTCAAGACGCAAGGTCCTGGTAAGTGCACTTCTGACGATCACTGTAGAAATGAGTGAAACGAGTGTGCAGCCGGCGGTGCCATCATTATCGAATGGAACGTACACGACCCTCAAGGCAACCAGGCTGCTGTTGGCATGTGGGACTCTCACATCGTCTTGGGTGGTGGTAAGTCATCGTGCCTCTCCAATCAGGCCCATTTCTCATCGGACGTTAGCTGTCGGAACTGATCTGCAGTCCGCCCAATGTCCCAAGGGCTCCACTAACACCGACTGCATGGCTGCTTTCCTCGGAATCCACCTCACCGTCGGATCTAGCGCTTACTTGGAGGTAAAATCTCATATGTACCGATGTAGAGATATATCTCACCTGGATCGTCAGGGAACTTGGGTTTGGACTGCCGATCACGATCTGGATGGGACTGGCGCCGACCTGACCATCTTTGCCGGTCGCGGAATATACTCGCAATCTCAAGGACCTGTGTGGCTCATCGGCACTGCTGGTACGTGATTATCAGGGCTACAAGAATGCTTGAATGCTCATATATCAACCTGCTAGCTGAACATTTCACCCTGTATCAATACAATTTTGTTGGCGCCGCTGACCACTGGATTGGGCTTGCTCAAACCGAGACGGCATGTCACGAACCTTATAGCTTTCCTCGATACAACTGACCTGATAGCGCCATAGCCATACTACCAGCCTGTCCCGGCGCCGCCCGCACCTTTCAATATCGAAAGCGCTTACAACGACCCCGTATACCCCAGCTCCGGTGCCAGGGCCTGGGCCATGAACATCGCATCGTCTCAGAATATTGTCATCTTTGGCGGGGGCTTCTACAACTTCTTCAACGTCTGTCCTCCGCGTGCAATATTGCTGGCATGAACTGAACGTTTATTGCAGAATTACGACCAGACATGCCTCACTACGAATACTTGCCAGTCGCAGATAGTTAATGTCGACTCCACATCAACTGCACAGTTTTACAGCGTATCAACTGTCGGTGTTGTCCACCAGCTCAGTGTCAAAGGAACCGGCGTAATTAAATCGAGTGATGGGCGTAATGGCTTCGCAGAGACTTATACTGCGTGGACCGCCTAGGCCATCCAGGGGCAGGCATCACTGCAGCCCTTTTGCAAAAAACAAAAAAAAATCCTTTCGGGATGAAACACTGATTGCCTTTCTTCGTGGCCTCACCACTTTGACATTTTGCTGTGGGGGCGAAATACATATCACGCTTCTTTTGATAGTAGATCCACAACCTTATCACAATGTAACGTTTACGTTTACCTCGTTTAACCCTCACATGACCGATGCATCCAATACAATTGAAACAAATGAGAGGGACGTAGTAGAGGCTCCTCCCTATGAGCGAATTCCTTAGATCCTATGTGGTCCCACGAAAAAAGAGTGACAATTATATTGGGTAGCTGTCTGAGTCGCATAATGGGTATTAGTTCATGAGGTATACATCGTCTGGGTATCGTCGTAGCTATATCGCGAGAGCATTCTGAAAGCAAGGGAAGCAGGGATGCGCGCGGGATGAGATATTCAGGTAAATAGCATTCATAAGAAGTCGTCGAGCCGACTAGCTGAAGGGAATCACTGTGTCTTGCGGCAAAACGTTTTGTCCGAAGAGGACTTTGCGAATGGCCGGTGAGTGGCCTGCGTATCGCGAGATCAGCACCTGGAAGGGTAGGAAAGCAAATTGGGAATATGCTGACCGAATATACCGACTACGGCCCAGGACACTAATATACCAGCGATATGATCTGTCCCAAATTGTCTTGGTCCGCGATGCTGTGTGACGCTGACGAGCGTCGGTAGTGTGAGCAAGATGCATATAACAACGAAG
>KV417813.1:0-15933 GCA_001630335.1 Athelia psychrophila
GGGAGTTGGGAGGGATGCGAGAAAGGAAAGCGAGAGCATATTAGTTAACGCATACGTATGTACCGGGTACTTCACGATCTACAACAATGAACAATATTGAACACCACCCACGCCCATGCGGTCTCTAGAGGCATTCTAGAAGCCATTATTAGGGAGCCCAATCGCGACCTGCGCGCTGAAGCCTCAGTAGTTTTGAGATAGGGGCGACCCTGACCCCACCAGCCCCGTCCTTCCCCTCGCGCCGGCTCCCGCGGCAGAAGGACGCTTGAGCTCGGGGAAGGTGTACCCTGTGCGCAAGCTCCCCGCGCTGACACACGAGCGCGCAACTCGAGAATGTGAATGGTGCGATGTGGAGGAACGGGCGCGGAGGTGGTGCCGCAGGATGAGCGCCGCGACGAGTTGCGATAGCGTGAGAACGAGCGGTGGTTGGGGTGTTGCGGGCGTGGAGGGAGGACCGGGCGATGAATCGGATGTGGGACTGGTTGCGGGGGTTGGTGGGCATGAGGATGTTGGTGCGAGGCCGTCTACGTCCATCGATACGGGATCCGCGGAGGGAGATGAAAGGGGGGTTTCTAAGCCGGGGGGGAGCACAAGTAGAGGAACTGGCGCTGGTTGAAGATGGGAGTGTGGGATGAATAGCGCGGGCTCGCATCCGCTCTCTGCGAGGTTCGTCCACAGCCGCTGCGCGAGTTCCTCGTCTTGTCCCCTCAGGCCATCCCTATCCGCATCTTTCCCCGTCCCCGTCTCTTGTTCCGCCAGGTCCGAATCCACATCCATACGCTGCGGATGCGAATGGCCACGCGTGGACAGCCTTAACGCAGCAACGACACTCCGGTGCACGAGCGCGACGAACTGCATATCCGCCTTTGCACGCTTCGAACCCGTCCTCCGTACACGCTTCGTGCTCGGGCGGGCCTGTCCCGGTGTTGTTGTGGACGGGTGCTTTCTCGAGCTGGACGCATGTCCCCTTTGTGTCTGGAGATGCAAGTGCGACAGCGGGGTGCCGCGTGTTGGCGCAGTTACCCTGGACGGGTTCAAGGGCACGTTGCAGTTGGACCGCTTGCGGCGTGGGATGGGGCGCGGGTTCCGCTGCAGGGTGTCTTGCGGGGCGTTTTCTGCGTCCCCTTTCAACGCCTCTCCACTGCAGCTGCCATCGAACTCGGGGAAGTCGATGCTGATCGGCGCGGATGGAAATGGAATGGCGTTCAGATTCGGTGGCTCGTCTGGCACTACACTGGTCGAGTTGCATCCCGTCGTCGTCGCATTCGATAAGCACACCGTCGCGCTCGCCTTTGCCCGACTCGGGAGAAACCGTGTGTACGGGGTGCTCGCGCTAGGTGGTCGCTTCGCGCGTGTGCGCTGTGGTTGATGCAGTTGGTATGGTTGGTGCTTGTGCTCCTGGGCGGTTGGTGGGATGTTGTGTTGCGTCGAACTCCGGAATACAGGGCCGATACCCGAGGATATTGATGAGGTCAAAAGCGAGAGCATTATTGCGGCTTTTGATAGTGTCGTGAAGGTCGTCAGCTCCAGAGAGAAGTGGAGAGAAAGGAGGGCAAAAAAGAGAGGGGGAGGGGGTCGGGAAAGGGTCGGCGTGACTGTGGTGGTTGAATGAGAGAGTGTGATATATGGGGGAATGTCTTCAATGGGAAACTTTAGAAGACATGAACACGAGGCCTGCTAAGTACGCGTGGCGGTCACGAGGGCGCGTTTATCACCGCGTCCGCGCTGCCTCTTTTTGCTCTGGCAAGGCTCATCCCTTCTTGGCTCATCCCGGAAACACATCTAAATGCACACCCATCGCAGTTAACCTTTCTCACCCAGTCAGTTTTGCTATAGTCGAACCGCAAACACTGTTCATACCTCCCAAACTCGCTGGCAAACTCTCGTTATACGGATCATCAGCTACTACACGCCCCCGCTACATGTAGAACTCCATTGTGGCCAATACGCCGCCAAGGAACAGCCCTCGTTTACTCCATACTAGCGTATATCAGCGCAGGGCCGCTCTCAAACCTCAAGTCTTCACGTGGCACACCTGCTGATCTCGCCAGCGGCAGGCTATACTATTACTGGTACCAGTCTAAACTTGAATTCGGCACGCCGTATCGACTAGGAGAATGAATGCACTCTTCAGCCTTGAGCTCCTCTCCCAAAACTTTCGATGAATTCGTGGGCTCGATCGTCCATTCGTTCTAAGCAATTGGCGCAGAATGAACGCTACAGGTGTAAGCCTCGCTAACAAAATCTCGTCATGCGGATCAAGCTTCGACACGCCTTGCAAGCTTGCATCCCCGAATGAGTAATGATTTTCTAAAATTTATGCAACGAGATTCTTCATGGGAATTCAAGGGGGCTGGCTGGATGATGGGGCTCGCATCGGTTGATCCAGCTCAACTTCGTCGCTGGCCCTGACTCGTGACCTGTCTTGGCCGTCTTCACACATCTCCCCTCCCCCCTTGCTGGCAATGAACGTCGAAATATTATTTAGCACGCGCTGCAAAAGGTATAATATATCTGGAAACACAATACTTGGGGGAGAAACTGCGCAGATGGGATGGCCTATACGTATATACCAAATACACGCAGACAATCAGGAGATAGCCCGAGGAGAGCTGTCACCCGAATGATTCAGCACGCCTGCGCCTTGCACCCTTAAATGAGTAACAGTTTTCTAAACTCGATGTAATAGTGAGCTCATTCAGTAACGGGACTCCTGCAGGGTATTTGTATTGTGTACATCCGCTGCCGGCCCTTGTGAATTCCATCTTCTTGCCTCCGAGTTCTGGAATCGGCAGCTCTAACTATTAATCTTGAACATAATAGCTCGGCCACAGGTTTTATCCCTGGAACCCTCAAATGCCTCCAAATACATGCATGCCCTACGGTAAGACAAGAAAACCTGAGCTTAGTACTACTAAGCTCAGGTTTTTTTGTGCTTAAAGATACTCGATGGTTTCGCTACTCAAATAGAGTCGATGATCCGATTTCGTAAGCCGTCGATCTCGCCTCCCACTTGCTGGCAGAATTTCGCCACATGGGCATCGTCTCATTTAGGTTGCGCTACAAGAAGTGTGGTACATCTGGAAAGCATAACTGGAGAGAAATTGCGTTGGTGGCACATACCGAATTCAACCCTGAACAAGCCGCCACCCGAAGAATTGTATGTTTTTGAATCGCATTCAACCTGTATAAAACAGTATTCCCGGCTGCATCGATTCCAAAGTCAGTTTCGACGTTGTCCTTGCCACGCCGTGGCTATGCCGCAGATCCTTAAAAGCGGATACAAGGTTCTGACCAAACAAACAGCACGTACAAAAACATCATATAGGCGCTAATCACTGCTTCCTGCCCTTGTCTTTGCTTTACCACTGACATATCGTCGTACAGGGTCTACTTTATCTTTTGAGACTGGAAAGTAACCTTCTTATGCATTTCCTCTTCATCGGGTACCAGCTCGTTGCCCTATTCTCCGTGCTCCCGCTTCTCATCGGTGCCAAGCCAACGGTAGCATGGTCAAACTCCGCGGCATGGCCTAACGGTGAGGGTTGTATTTATATGAAATCGATGTTTCCTCATCAATGCGCATAACTAAGCGTTGTGAACGTACGACAGTAAGGCTCAAATTAGTGATCGACCTACCCCGGCTGACGTGAGCTACGCAGGTGCATGGCATTCCGAAGACGTTGCATCCAACTTCTGGGATCGCGCGGCGTCAATGGGTGTAATACTGCAAAAATATGCCGACTACGTTCTTCAAGATGCTACTGTCACATATGCCTCCGCTACGTCGGGAATCGCGGACGTCAAGCTTTCCATGTCCCACCTAATCGAGCGCACGCAGATCATGAAAGCTTCCGTAGTGGGGCAGCATCGGAAATCAGTGAACGACCTATATGAGATTTTGGCTGTAGAGATGGGCAAGATAGCGGATGAGATTAAAGAGGACTTTCCACCTCCCGATCGCGCCGAGAATCACGCCGAGCGACAGATTTTGATGGCGAAGATCTTATTGAAGGTAGAAGGTGGAGTCGTTCGAGCGGCAGTAGCTGTCGGAATTCCTGAGCGTGAAGCCAGGGTCCATTTTGAGGAAATGGAGCCACACATTTGGAACATCCTCGTCATCACTGGTAAGCACATGATAAGTGCATGGCTCGATCGTTTGCTGATATACGTACCCTTACAGGCGACTTGATTGAGCAACATCCAGCCATTGCTGGCGCACTTATGTTCTCCGTGGTTGGCATGGTGGTCCCTCAATATTGGATCCTGCGGCCGATATTTACTTTGTTTGGATTCGGACCTGCCGGTCCCGTCAAAGGTATTATGAAATCCAATGCCCGCCATACGTCAGTTCTCATCATTCCGTTATTGCAGGCAAGACTGCCGCATGGGCTCAGCGTCGCTTTTTCGGTGCCACCATTCCTGCAGGCAGTTGGTTCGCGCGCTTGCAGTCTGCCAGTATGGGAGGAGTGGGAAAGAAAATTGGCGCAGGCATTGGGGCTGGCATTGGGGCTGCCGTTGGGGCCGGTATAGGCCTTGGCGCAGCGTTCTTAGGCAGGCTATGCTCTTCTGGTAGTCGATAAGTTGGTGCACATGAGTGTCGAGTTTCGCCTTTTGCTTGCCTTTCGCTTTCTTGTCCAACTCTTTTTGGCAATGGAATAGCTGCTGTACGAATCAATGATATCCGTTTGCGATACCGAAATGCTGGTGACGCCCACGATACACCCGTTTGTTTAGACGAGCGCGCCAACTGCCTGCACGGGCGACATTGGCTCTGCCACGATCTCGTGTTGTCCCGGCGCGGCATCTGAATGATACATCTGCAGTTCGATGCCCGTGGCTGGATCCACGATGCGCGATGTGATTTCTTCGAGCCACGAAGAACGGTTGAAAGAAGGGGTAACAGCTACATCTGAGCCATATCCATAGGGATTGAAAAAAGCAGGAGGTATGGTCGAATAAATGCGGTCTCGAAGCCTATCAGGAAGAACACGTTGTATGAGGCGGCTTGTCTATTGACCTTGTTAAATGGAAGCCCTCATGTAGAGAGTAAAATGGAATTCAATAGCACACCTTATCTTGGACAGAGGAGCACCTCCGTAGTCGCTACCCCGTCCGCGGCCCATCTTCAGGGTCTTTCTTCTCAAAGTACCCATTACGCAGACATGCCCCGGCGCGTAGTATCTACAGATCCGCAAGCTCTCCTTGTAAAACACGTACTCATACTCACACATGCCATTGTTGAAGCCGTCTGCGATTTCAGTGCCGAGGCTAAGGCCTAAAACGACCTTTGCGATAGAAATGCCAGGTCGCGGCACTGTTGGATGTGGATGGGGAGAGAAGAAACTGGTTCGGTGACAGTAGCCTCGTTGACTTCAACCGTCATCGCGTTCGTCTTTTTTTTCAATTTTGAGTCTCTTTCTCTAGCTTTTCGAACCTGAAATCTTGTCGCGCCATTACGAGTCCCCTATTTATAGGTTGACGAGTTTGTTCTTACCTCGGTTTCCACGCCATTTTTTTCCCTGCCGGGCACTGCACTTTAAGCGCTCGTTCCCGACCCTAACCCTAATTTCTCACGCCTTCATTTCTCTCCTTTCCTCCCGTACGAATTTTTATTAAAACTTTATTATGTCTCTAATTATCAACCGCCTCCCCTGTTCCCCTCCAAACTTCCTTTTCTGTCTTGCTTTCCGTGTCTTTTTGGCATCCCAATTTTCCACCCATAATACCTTCTGCTGTTTCTTTTGGAACACCTGCTAGTACCCTCCTCTATTGCTGATCCTTGCAATGCTATTGTTCACGGTACTATCAAATCTGATGCCCCAGTGGTGAGTACAGGTCATAATATTGCTACTGCCAGTGCTGTTTTGTGTGAAATGCAATTGCGTCGATCTTGCCTGTCCGTCAATTGTCTCTGCGTGTGGCATGTGCAAATATTTGGTACCTGATGTTTCGCTCCAATCTTTGCAGCCGGTACCGGTATGGTGCCGCATGTGTTCCGGAGGGTAATCTCGCTGATTTGGATCAGGAACTGTAAGCTCGTGACCATCCGCTTCGGGATGGCCTCGCGCGCGTTACTGTGGCGGTGGGCAATCGCGGTCCGCGAGCTGTCACTGTTTATGTTTGTTTGGTCCCTGCCAAAGAGTGGCAGCTCGCGACACCGGCGACTGTTTGGATTCTATCTCGTTTTCTTGCGTGTTTTTGGTCTACTTTTGGAGACAAATGTGTGTATTAGATACTAATACATGTGCAATTTTTGTATCACAACTGGTGGGCACAAATTGAGCTCAGGAGATGGCAGATGCAATCGACTCTCAAGCCCAATATAATCCTCACTGCGCGCGCCCTCCGGACGAGCCCATTTTGAGCTCGAAAAATCTGTAAAATCTGTATACTACGCTTAAGACCTATATTAACAAGTGTAAAAAAATCTAAGCAAACAGAGCAAGTATCGTCAAAACGCGTGATCGGGTTTGAGACGGCATCAGATGTGATCGACAGTCGCGCGTGTCCTGTTTCGCGTCTTTCCTTCCGCTACCACGTCCTTTAACTCACTGGTAAGTAGCGAGTCTACAGGAACTGGTCAATCGAAACTTTATCCTCGCCGTGTATGGTAAAAGATGAAACTGACCAGTGACCAATATAATCTGGGTGAGTTAAAATTTAGGTCCCAATATCAAGGAACTCCTAGCAGGGACGAGTTCTCCGCCATTTATTGGCCTTTTCCAACAAGTACCTAAAGCACAGCTTTAATTAAAACATCTGGTTTAATGGAGGGTCAAGCTCCAGCAGATAGGATCTCGGCGACATCCCAATTTGAAAAAGATGCAATTCAAGCAATTAGCGGAGCTGTCAGAGGCAGCAGAGAAGTATCAGGTATTCTCGGCAATGGAGATATGCCACGTCAGAATGGACTCGTATGCGGTGAATTCAATACTTGAACAATTATTACGATTAACAGCAAGCGCTGCCAGAGCATACTCTCAGCATCCTTTCGAGGTTATGATGTATGCGATGAGGCACTGATATGCCGATCTAGTGGACAAATCAGAGTTGTTGGCATTGGAGGTATCGCCAACAACGGCGTTCAAGAGCTTCAGACCTGACGTCTATATCGCATGGGGGATTCATAGAACGATTGGAGCGAACATGAGACTGATGAGCTTTCCGACTCGGACACGCTATTACGCCCAATGGCTGGACCTACTCACAAGCTTTCATGACATGAAGGCCACAATATCCGACCAACTTATATCCCATTCACACAATTCTTATCAGAACTTGTGGATAATGCGTGTTTTTAGCTCAATGAGTAGGCCAACAGCATTGCTGAAGTTCTATGGTATCTGTGATGCAGCCACCCGTGAGTGGTACAATGAAGTATGCAGCCCTTGCAAGAGCCGCGTCGATACTTGGAGGAACGGCGAGCTGAGGGAGGGAATAGAGCGTATGGAGAAACTAAGTAGCTTTCTATGAAAACAACTTCTTCGCTAAAAAAAATAACTTGGGGGATGAGGGCCGTCAAGCGGCATGTACGAGTCCTGTTTGGGTGTGGACCACATTTCTCTATCCATACACTTCAATTCGGCACACTTAATGAAAACACTCGTATCTCTGAAGTGGTGTATTCTGGATTTCGGTAGACACCTTCTAGATCCTTCCCGTCGTTATTGAGAAACCTTGCGAAAACGTCATGTCTAGTATACTTCAGTAATTACCAATGCTAGACGAAAATGTCAGCCCAGAACCACATGCTAAAAGCGAAGGACTCACGTACTACGCATAGGGGGTTTTATATCAGGTTAGGTATGAGATTGCAAGTCGACCGGGTTGTGAAGGCAATGTGAAGGGCGGAATATGACAAGCAATACCAATGGGAATCACCCGGCTCTGCGTAATCACGTCCCAGATTAAAATATCCTTCACCTTTGCCGATGCTGAACTGTGCGCTCTGCCCCTTCCTGAGGAAGCCCCGCTCGAACCCGCGGCGGCTCGCCCGTGAACGGGGGAAGCCGAGGTAGACCTGCGCGACCTCGTTCCCGTCGTGCACGCGTGTGTTCTTCACGCTGAACGAGGCAGTGAGCGCGTTGGTAGAAAGCAAGAAGTAGGCCATCGATGGTGGTGGTGGTGGTGGTGATGAGAGAGCACGCCGAGATTCGTGATCGGACTCACGGTAATGCTCCAAAACCGCCACCGCCGACTCCTGGTGCGACATGCTACTTGGCAAGGACAACTTGGCGCTCTTCGAGCAGCGCGGGAACCTGCCCTCCGACCAACAGTGTACCTCTCGTGGATACATCTCGTGCCGCCTGCGCCGCCGCCACCACTACGGCACCAGGCGCACTCGGGCATGCTGAAAATGACGCGCATCGTGGGTGACTGTACACCGCGTGATTTGCCAGGCGCTAAGGATGATCACCTCCATCGTCTCCAGGCTCTCGCTCGGTCCCATCCGCGGCATCCGCGACACCTCGATGTGGCTCTGCGCCGCGAACGGCGAGGAGACCGCTGGCGGCTCTGCGAGCGTCACAGAAATGGCTAGCGCGTGGAAAGCAGGGCAAATTAATATCCATATACATTGCCTCCCTGTACCTCCTTCATCAGAAATACTGTATCATTACGACCGCAAGTTCGGCCTGATTTCTTGTGACCGAGGCAAATGACTAGTTCGCATGTTCATATGTACTTTTGACGTGGGACGAACTTTGAATAGGTTCAAAAATCAGGCCCAAACTGGCAATCCGCAGGGCTTTTCAGTGGCTTGGGCGAGGCTCGGACGAAAATGAATGTTCATGGCCTAAATTTTTGCGTGACAGTCACACAAAATAGGCTCAGTTCAGAAGGCCTTGGGACAGGTGACGAACTTGCGGTCGTAATGATACAGTAATATGGTAGCACTGTTTGTCGCCAACTTACCCTGTCAACCGAACTGAAATCTGCCTGTGGCGCTGCCGTCAGTGCTAGAATTTTTTTGTGTTTTTACCACTTTCCGTGACGCATATCTACTGACTAGTCCATTCCTCCGGGTGACGCGTGATTAGGTACCTCAACGGTTCAGTTCACGGTCGTCCGTGATCCGTGACTGAACCTACGGTCGGAAGCGTATACAGTACTTCAATTATAAACTGGTCCCGCTTATGTAAACATAAGGACTCGTAACTATAACCTTTACGTATAAGCCTACTAAGCCTGCCTATAACATGCAATAATCAGCACCCTGTGTCGCCCTTGTTATATCTATTATCCGGGACCCATAACTTGGTTTCGCACCGTTTGCCGATTGACCGTGTATGTCTGTGTCTGTGCCCGTGTAACTGGGAGTCGGAGATGAAATCTCCGAGTTTGCTCCGAGTTGCCTGCGGTCCTGCAGGTTGCCTGCAGCTCAGAATGAGTTCCTCTTCTTTCGACCATAGAGTGTTTAATTCAATTGAGCCTCACCGATCACAGATGAGATTGTTATGGTCAATTCAGCTATTCGCCACGGGGTAGAGAGCCACAAAACATGTTTTGCATTAGCTTAGCAACGTACTTCAAGTAGGCTCAGTACTCTTTCTGTCTCTACTTCCACTTCACTATCAACTTACCGAACTCAAATCTTTCTTTGTGCAATAAACTGGATGTCGACCACAGACAACCCTCCTCCCAAGTAAGCCGCGATGTTCTTGGGTCGACCTTCTTGCTGACACAATTCTCCAAGCAGACCTTGCGATCCCCAATGCAAATGTGCTGAAAAAAATGGCCCACCGAAGAGCGGAAATGGCAGAATTCTCGCCGTCCACATTGACGGGACCTCAAATCAGTTCGGTCAGCACGTTGAGTGACATGTTCGTCTTTCCCTTATGACGACGCTGATTTACCCCAAGAGTACAAATGTCATACAACTATACAGTCAAATCATCAAGGACGACTCCCAGATTACTTATTACAACAGCGGGATTGGCACCTATGCTGCCCCTTCGTGGAAATCACTGAACTACTGGAAACAGGTCGTTGATAACTCTGTCGACCTAGGGATCGCCTGGTTCGAATCGATGTTGTATATTCGTTTCCCTTAGCGTAGCTGAAATCCACTTTACAGGAACTTCGAGAAGATCGTGATAAATGCATATCGCTGGGTGGCTGACAACTTTCAGCCCGGTGATCGTATATTTCTGTTCGGTAAGATCACCTGTATATTCCACGCTTAACTCAAGCTGATATTGCATCAAGGATTCTCTCGAGGCGCCTACCAAGTGCGCGCTCTGGCGGCTATGATCCACAAAGTATAGTTTTATGTTCAAGTTCGTGCTCTTCCTTTGACCTATTCTTTCAGGTCGGACTCATCTACAAAGGCAACGAAGAGCAGATTCCATTGTATGTACTAACTTGAGCTGAGCGCCGGCAATGATTGACATGTTTTCGCAGTGCATATGAGATTTACGCCGACCACAATAGCGAAGTGCCTCCCATGCCCACCGCATCCGCTGATGCCGAGACGCAGCCGCCCGAGGCCATGTCGAAACGGTTTAAAGCCACGTTTTCCCGGAACGTTAGAGTTCATTTTGTAGGCGTCTGGTGCGCGATTCACCCTAGCTGCTGTCAAATTCTGCTAACACGTGAATGACAGGGATACCGTATCCTCGATCGGAATTGTGAGGGGGAAAAACCTTCCGGGGACGGTGGCCCCGGATAACATATGTTACTTCCGACATGCTCTAGCGCTAGACGAACGTCGAGTGAAGTTCTTGCCGGAATATGCGCGCGGTGGAGCAGGCCCAAATCCCGTACCCCCAGCTACCCCCGATGCAGATGCAGAAGGAAACGGGGGCCGTGTTGCTTCGAAACCACCGAACAATCCTGCAAAGCCACACATCAAGGAGACCTGGTTCACCGGGACGCACTCCGACATGTGAGTATTCCCAGACTACGCGATGTTTGATTACAGCTAATTGATTCGAGCAGCGGGGGCGGAAATGGGCTGAATCCCGACTTGAACCGCAGCGGCGCTCCGCTGCTTTGGATGTGCTACGAGGCGATATCGTGCGGGTTGAAAATGAAGCTCTACAATGCGAAATGGAAATGGGATGAGTTGGGCGCTGTGAACGAATCGCTCACAGGGGTTTGGAAACTTTTCGAGTATATGCCATTCACTCGACTCTCTTACAAAACCCACGAAGAGATGACGATGCGGTGAGCCCTTGTATCTTACAGCTGCTGCATTCCATCCGCTTACATTATGTTATGACGAAGCTGGCATCGTGGCAGAGGCCGCAAAGTCCAAGCCGGGCAGAAGGTTCACGCTTCCGTTGCCTTCTCTCCTTCTGGCTACGAACCAAAGGCCATCCTGCCTCATCTTTCTAAGACTGATCTCTCAGCCAAATGGAAAAAACTTCTTGATTCAAGAAGCGAGATAAAATCATCAGGCGAGACCCAATTCATTTGCCCCAACGAATGGAAAGATCTTCTGGAGATGGATATATTTGATGTAACCGCAGCGAAGACGGTCATCGAAAACCTTGAAAACCCCGCTGTGGATGCTTTGACGTCGCTGCATCGGCTGACGGTCCTGACATGGTCGGGTTAGTGATTCTTTGTTTCAAATTTATGATATAGATAATGATCATACTATGTGTTAAGATGGAGGGCGTGACGCTCTTAACGAGGTCGAGGGCGCATCACATCGAGTCCTACTCGCCTTGCACAACGATCGTATCAAGGGCAATATGAAACTTCAGGCCCAGGGTCTTGAAGCGCTCTGCAAATTTGCCAGGCCCACCGAGCTACCTTGGTGTGTGTTTGTCCATGATACTTTTCAAGAAGCTCATCTATCTGGCATTCAGGCTTCAAGACAGCAAAGTCCTAATCTTGATATCGGTCCTACTTCGAGATCTCGTGCACTGCAATGTTGCCAAAGAGTTTCTGCGCAAATTTTCACCACGTTAGTCAATCCCGACCGCAGCGTTAATTCTATCTAAGTTGTTCCAGTTCCGATACATCTGTTATTGTTGAGTCTTGGGCTAACCACTGAACTTGCGGCAACTCTGGAAAGCGGTCCCTCTGCCCTATACAATCGGAAGTCATTCTTGAATGCGATCAAGCAATGTTCGGAAAATGGTAATTGTCTTTTTTCTGCGGTGGTGGTGATGCGTGCTTATATGAATTATTAAGTTTCCGTGTCGCAAAATGCTCTAGTGAACAACCTTGTAGAGATGCTCGTCGATCCGCAGGTGGATATGCGCTTTCTTGCTCTCCGCGGTATCTTCGAGTGGGCTAAAGGTGGTAAGTATTGTGCAACATCCCGTGTGTGTCAGCACTCAAAAGGGATAGCAGGCGGACGCGATGAATCTTCATTGACTGCGGGAATCAGCGCCGTGCTGACGACACTCAAGGCTAACGACGAAGACTCCAACATACGGAGTTTCGCGGGTTATATAATTGAGTGCTGGATATGGGATGGTAGGTTTTCTGTCCCGATTCCGTAACGATCGATTTTCAATGCTAGTCAGGCAATACACGTCAAGAAGTCTTGGTTCTTGGACTGTTGAATGATGCACACTGTTTGCTTGAGAACGAGAATCATCATCCTCAGCGGCTTGCGCTTGATATTGCGACATCATTTGCGGCACAAGGTAAACAATCCGATGACACCCATTCAATCCAAATTCTAATGCGCAGACTCAAATAGATGACCGTCATGCACAATTTGTCGAATCTGGTGTGCTTACCTCACTGCCCCGCGCCTTGGAGAGTAGCAGTTGGATCCTAAAAGTATCGGCTCTGGAGCTTTTATCAACATGGCTGAAAAAAGGTACATCCTAATACTGTGTTTCCACATCCACCCGCAATTTATTTGGAAAAAAGCTCCTGCATGCGGTGTCACCGCCCACGGTGTCGAGGAGATGAAGGATTTGATAGGGTTGATTTCAAGGACTGAATGGAAGTATTGGATGAGAGCTGAGTTGCAAGCATGGGGTAAGAGCTTGAAGCTGCCGAATTCGGGCCTTCTGACAGCTTAAACCAGGAGCAAC
This sequence comes from Athelia psychrophila, assembly GCA_001630335.1. NCBI lineage: Eukaryota > Fungi > Basidiomycota > Agaricomycetes > Atheliales > Atheliaceae > Athelia > Athelia psychrophila. The sequence continues at coordinate 13,008 of KV417813.1, forward strand.
ATGGGATCCTGAGTTCAACCTGCAAATCAAGATTGTTTCCTGTTACGGTGAGTCCTGCTATTGACACATAGGATTCAAAGATATCAATGTGTGTTGCATTATGTGTAGACAGCTGGCAGCTTGAAAAGCCATTAGGATACCAAGCCCTAATCGTCGAAAACGGCGGCGTCGAAGGTGTTCTCGCTCTCTTGAATAACAAAGATTCAGCAGACGTGCGGCGGTCAGCGGGCGACGTCCTTGCCAAATTGGCTGAATATGGTGCGTATTTACCTTCCAAGATTCAGACATTTATGAATGCTGTATCAGAGGACTGCCGAGGCCAAGTCGTGGATGGCGTTCTCGCTCTCGCCAATGACAAAGATTCAGACATGCGGGGGTCAGTGACTGACACCCTTGCCAAATTGGCTGAATATGGTGCGTATTCACCTGCCAGGATTCAGACATTTATTAATGCTGTACCAGAGGACTGCCGAGGCCAAATCGTAGGACGGTGTTCTCGTTCTCTTCAATGACAAAGATTCAGACAGACGTGCGGAGGTCAGCGGCCGACGCCCTTGCCAAATTGGCTGAATATGGTGCGTATTTACCTTCCAAGATTCAGACATTTATTAATGCTGTATCAGAGGACTGCCGAGGCCAAATCGTGGATGGTGTTCTCGCTCTCTCCAATGACAAAGATTCAGACTTGCGGGGGTCAGCGGCTGACACCCTTGCCAAATTGGCTGAATATGGTGCGTATTCACCTGACAATTTTCAGATATTTATTAATGCTATACCAGAGGACTGTCGAGGCCAAATCCTCCAACGTGTTCTTGTTCTTATCAACGACAAAGATTCAAACGTGCGGAGTTCGGCGGCCGACGCCCTTGCCAAATTGGCTGAATATGGTGCATATGTACCTTCCAAGATTCAGACATTTATTAATGCCGTATCAGAGGACTCCCGGGGCCAAATCGTGGATGGTGTTCTCGCTCTCTTCAATGAGAATGACAAAGATTCAGACGTGTGCTGGCTAGTGATTGACGTCCTTGCCAAATTGGCTGAATATGGTGCGTATTTACCTGCCAATAGTCAGACATTTGTTGATGCTGTACCAGAGGACTCCCGAAGCAAAATCGTCGCAAACGGCGGTGTCCCAGGTGTTCTCGCTCTCTTCCATGAAACACATTCACGCGGGCGGTGGCCGGTGGCCGACGCCCTCGCCAAATTGGCTAAATATGGTGCGTATTTACCTTCCAAGATTCAGACATTTATTAATGCTGTATCAGAGGACTCCCGAGGCCAAATCGTGGATGGTGCTCTCGCTCTCTTCAATGACGAAGATTCAGACGTGCGGGGGTCAGCGACTGACGTCCTTGCCAAATTGGCTGAATATGGTGCGTATTTACCTTCCAAGATTCAAACATTTATTAATGCTGTATCAGAGGACTCCCGAGGGCAAATCGTTGCACATGGCGGTGTCCAAGGTGTTCTTGCTCTCTTCAATGACGAAGATTTAGATGTGCGGGGGTCAGCGGCTGACACCCTTGCCAAATTGGGTGAATATGGTGCGTATTTACCTGCCATGATTCGGACATATCGTAATGCTGTATCAGAGGACCCCCGAGGCCAAATCGTTGCAAACGGCGGTGTCCAAGGTGTTCTCGCTCTGTGCAATGACAAACATGCATATGTCCGGAGGTCAGCGGCCAACACTCTTGCCAAATTGGCTGAATATGGTGTGTATTTACCTGCCATGATTCGGACATATCGTAATGTTGTATCAGAGGACTCCCGAAGCAAAATCATCGCAAACGGCGGTGTCACAGGTGTTCTCGCTCTCTTCAATGATAAAGATGCATGTTTCCGGAGGTTGGCGGCCAACGCCCTTGCCAAATTGGCTGAATACGGTGCGTATTTACCTGCCAGCATTCAGACATTTATTAATGCTGTATCAGAGGACACCCGAGGCCAAATCGTTCAAGGTGTTCTTGCTCTCTTCAATGACGAAGATTCTGACGTGCGGGAGTCAGCGGTTGGCACCCTTGCCAAGTTGGCTGAATATGGTGTGTATTTACCTGCCAATATTCAGACATTTGTTGATGGGGTACCAGAGGACTCCCGAAGCAAAATCTTCGCAAACGGCGGTGTCACAGGTGTTCTCGCTCTCTTCAATGACGAAGATTCAGGCTTGCGGGGGTTAGCGGCTAACACCCTTGCCAAATTGGCTGAATATGGTGCGTATTACCTTCCAAGATTCAGACATTTATTAATGCTGTATCAGAGGACGCCCGAGGCCAAATTGTCCAAGGTGTTCTTGCTCTCTTCAATGACAAAGATTCAGACGTGCGGGGGTCAGCGGCTGACACCCTTGCCAAATTGGCTGAATATAGTGCGTATTTACCTTCCAAGATTCAGACATTTATTAATGCTGTATCAGAGGACACCCGAGGCCAAATCGTCCAAGGTGTTCTTGTTCTCTTCAATGACGAAGATTCAGACGTGCGGGGGTCAGCGGCTGACACCCTTGCCAAATTGGCTGAATATGGTGCGTATTCACCTGACATTTTTCAGATATTTATTAATGCTGTACCAGAGGACTGTCGAGGCCAAATCCTCCAACGTGTTCTTGTTCTTGTCAATGACAAACATGCATATGTCCGGAGGTCAGCGGCCAACACCCTTGCCAAATTGGCTGAATACGGTGTGTATTTATCTGCCAGGATTCAGACATATCTTAATGCTGTATCAGAGGACCCCCGAGGGCAAATCGTTGCACATGGCGGTGTCCAAGCCGTTCTTGCTCTCTTCAATGACGAAGATTCAGATGTGCGGGGGTCAGCGACTGACGTCCTTGCCAAATTGGGTGAATATGGTGCGTATTTACCTGCCATGATTCGGACATATCGTAATGCTGTATCAGAGGACCCCCGAGGGCAAATCGTTG
>KV417813.1:18375-58162 GCA_001630335.1 Athelia psychrophila
ATATTTACCTTCCAAGATTCAGACATTTATTAATGCTGTATCAGAGGAATGTCGAGGCCTAATCGTGGATGGTGTTCTCGCTCTCTCCAATGACGAAGATTTAGACATGCGGGGGTTAGTGGCTAACACCCTTGCCAAATTGGCTGAATGCGGTGCGTATTTACCTGCCAGGATTCAGATATTTATTAATGCTGTATCAGAGGACTGCCGAGGCCAAATCGTCGCAAACGGCGGTGTCAAAGGTGTTCTCGCCCTCTTCAATGACAAATATGTATATGTCCGGAGGTCGGCGGTCAACGCCCTTGCCAAATTGGCTGAATATGGTGCGTATTTACCTGCCAGGATTCAGACATTTATTAATGCTGTATCAGAGGACTCCCGAGGGCAAATCGTTGCAAACGGCGGTGTCCAAGGTGTTCTCGCTCTCTTCAATGACAAAGATTTATATGTGCGGAGGTCAGCGGCCGACGTCCTTGCCAAATTGGCTGAATATGGTGCGTATTTACCTGCCAAGATTCAGACATTTCTTAATGCTGTATCAGAGGACTGCCGAGGCCAAATCGTCGAAAGGGTTCTCGCTCTCTTCAATGACAAACATGCATATGTCCGGAGGTCAGCGGCCAACACCCTTGCCAAATTGGCTGAATATGGTGTGTATTTACCTGCCAGGATTCAGACATATCGTAATGTTGTATCAGAGGACTCCCGAAGCAAAATCGTCGCAAACGGCGGTGTCAAAGGTGTTCTCGCTCTCTTCAATGACAAAGATGCAGATTTCCGGAGGTCGGCGGCCAACGCCCTTGCCAAATTGGCTGAATATGGTGCGTATTTACCTGCCAACATTCAGACATTTATTAATGCTGTATCAGAGGACTCCCGAGGCCAAATCGTGCAAGGTGTTCTCGCTCTCTTCAATGACGAAGATTCAGACGTGCGGGGGTCAGCGGCTGACACCCTTGCCAAATTGGCTGAATATGGTGTGTATTTACCTGCCAAGATTCAGACATTTCTTAATGCTGTATCAGAGGACTCCCGAGGCCAAATCGTCGCAAACGGCGGTGTCAAAGGTGTTCTCGCTCTCTTCAATGACAAAGATTCAGACGTGCGGGGGTCAGCGGCCAACACCCTTGCCAAATTGGCTGAATATGGTGCGTATTTACCTGCCAAGATTCAGACATTTATTAATGCTGTATCAGAGGACTGCCGAGGCCAAATCGTCCAAGGTGTTCTCGCTCTCTTCAATGACGAAGATTCAGACGTGCGGGGGTCAGCGGCTGACACCCTTGCCAAATTGGCTGAATATGGTGCGTATTTACCTGCCAAGATTCAGACATTTATTAATGCTGTATCAGAGGACTGCCGAGGCCAAATCGTGGAAGGTGTTCTCGCTCTCTTCAATGACAAAGATTCAGACGTGCGGCGGTCAGCGGCTGACACCCTTGCCAAATTGGCTGAATATGGTGCGTATTTACCTGCCAAGATTCAGACATTTATTAATGCTGTATCAGAGGACTGCCGAGGCCAAATCGTCCAAGGTGTTCTCGCTCTCTTCAATGACGAAGATTCAGACGTGCGGGGGTCAGCGGCTGACACCCTTGCCAAATTGGCTGAATATGGTGCGTATTTACCTGCCAAGATTCAGACATTTATTAATGCTGTATCAGAGGACTCCCGAGGCCAAATCGTTGCAAACGGCGGTGTCCAAGGTGTTCTTGCTCTCTTCAATGACAAAGATTCAGATGTGCGGGGTCAGCGGCTAACGCCCTTGCCAAATTGGCTGAATATGGTGCGTATTTACCTGCCATGATTCAGACATATCTTAATGCTGTATCAGAGGACTCCCGAGGCCAAATCGTGGAAGGTGTTCTCGCTCTCTGCAATGACAAACATGCATATGTCCGGGGGTCAGCGGCCAACACTCTTGCCAAATTGGCTGAATATGGTGTGTATTTACCTGCCATGATTCGGACATATCGTAATGCTGTATCAGAGGACTCCCGAAGCAAAATCATCGCAAACGGCGGTGTCACAGGTGTTCTCGCTCTCTTCAATGATAAAAATGCATATTTCCGGAGGTTGGCGGCCAACGCCCTTGCCAAATTGGCTGAATACGGTGCGTATTTACCTGCCAGCATTCAGACATATTTCAATGCTGTATCAGAGGACTCCCGAGAGCAAATCATTGCAAATGGCGGTATCCAAAGTGTTCTTGCTCTCTTCAATGACGAAGATTCAGATGTGCGGGGGTCAGCGGCTGACACCCTTGCCAAATTGGCTGAATATGGTGCATATTTACCTTCCAAGATTCAGACATTTATTAATGCTGTATCAGGTGATTGCGGAGGCCAAATCGTCCAAGGTGTTCTTGCTCTCTTCGATGACAAAGACCCAGACGTGCGGCGGTCAGCGGCTGACACCCTTGCCAAATTGGCTGAATATGGTGCGTATTTACCTGCCAATATTCAGACATTTGTTGATGCGGTACCAGAGGACTCCCGAAGCAAAATCATTGCAAACGGCGGTGTTATAGGTGTTCTCGCTCTCTTCACTGACATAACTACGATGGTGCAGCTGTCGGCGGCCAGTACCCTTGCCAAATTGGCTGAGTACGGTGCGTATTTACCTGCCAAGATTCAAACATTTGTTCACCCTGTATCAGAGGACTCCCTAGGCCAAATCGTGGTAGACGGCGGCGTCAAAAGTGTTCTCGCTCTCTCCATTGACACATATTGGCCTTCGCGTCGGTTTACGACTCAAGCCCTCGTGAAATTGGCTCAGCATGGTGCGTGCAATTCAAAAGATCTCGCCAGCAACTTACAGTGTGTAGATATATCATGCCAATCTTCAATTTTGGCCTTTTATCTTGGTATACTTATGAATTACGACTTTGCAATCTGTGAAATCGCGGGGTCCTCGTTCATATATCTCGTAGAGCATGGTTAGTGGCATCCATCATTTCACTACGTGCAGATCCTGATACTGCACAGTTGTGCTTGCCCCACATGTTCTAGACCACGTTTCTATTGATCCGCTCTTTGAAATCCTTGTTGGCAAAGACGACATTCGCCGGCGTCGCATGTCTGCACGTATGATATGCAGCTTAGTAGCGCAAGGTTTGTTATGTGACCCAAAAACACCCGAAATACACTCAACTTGTTTTCAGAGGGCACTCGCTCCTCCCTACTACTGGATTCTAATACTATCCGCGTCTTGCTCGAACGATTGCAAGACAAAGATTTCTGCGTACAGATATTATCGCTGGATGCTTTGGCCCAGTTGGTCAATCATGGTAGGTATTACCAATCCGCATCCCTTCCTGATCCTCACCCCCTCGCAGTATCGGCGGAGCAGAGCGCTTCTGCCCTGCGGGGAATCCTTAGTTTTTTGAATAGGGTGAACAAAGAAATTCACGATGACAAACATAATCCCCGATATCATAGGGATGCCACAGGCTCCAAATTTCACACATATCGCGCGGTCTATATTGGGGACACATTTCCAGCTGGCGATATTTCCGACAACGAGCTGGAAGGGACACGAGCGGCATGTTTTCGATGCCTGTCACACGCTTCTCGACATGGTCAGTCTAGGTTCCGATATAATCTATGCTATCTAAAGGATTGTTAGAAACCTCCCGTACTGCTCTTCTTGACTCTGGTCTCGTCTACATCCTCGTGGACATGCTTAGGGACGGCTATTGCGACTCACGGGTGTTCGCTCTCCAGCACATAGGCGATCTCGTGCAATACGGTCTGCTTTTCTCTTCGAGCGACGTTAACATGAAACTGATAGGGCTTCAGACGATTTCCGGGACCTTCTAAAGGAGAATACATTCACGACTCCCATGACGGGTATTCTACGACAGGCGATTAGGACCGAACAATGTTATCTCTTCGTCGCTACCGCGAAGATGGTAAAGCATGGTTTGTTCATGATCGATTTGAATCCAGATTAGCACTAATACCCATGAGTAATAGAGGACATCCGTGCCAAACTACTGAAGTCGGGATTTGTCGCCTGTCTGCTGGTCACTCTGAAATGGGTCACTTCGAAACCCTTTTCGGAAGAGCTTCCAGAGAACTTTCCGAAGCTGCTGAGATCGCTCTTGGAGGCGCTTTGGTCATACGGTAAGCCGTTTCATCACCTTCAACTTCAATAGAGTACGTTCTCATTCGGGTGTCGATGACACAGACGACTCGCGAGACCTGTTGACTCAGTTCGGATATTCTGAAGCATCACTCGCTGAATTTGGTCAGTAGACCTCATCGCACACTACGCATCGGGAAAACGGGAGCCAAATGAACGAACAATGTACTATCATATAATTAACGCAATCTACAATACAAAGGACAAATGATGAGACAAATGACGCTGTACACACTGCACCCTGGCGAGAGCGCAGGGAATATGAGACAGGTGGTAGTAATCCAATGCGGTAATTGCCTTCAGAACTCGAACCTCGAAAGCAACCTGGCTCCAACTTCTTCGCTGCTGGGCTCGCTTCCCATCTCATCAGGGCTCACTGCTGCATGACTGCTATGTTAAAGACTTACGATACATGGATGAAGAGCCTGCAGTTTTCCGATAGTTTAGTGATTTACTCACGGCTAGTTGTTTGCACCGAGGATATCAATATGCATCCGCAGGGCGGCGTTGAGGTTTATGGTTGTAAACCTTCATCCCACAATTAAGTATACCAAGTAGTCCTGTCCATGTGTCAGCCCAGTCCCAGGTTCCAGCACCGCACCTATGACTCACACCCACACCCGCCTCCCAGCCAAGAACGCCCGCGCGCCCCCCCCCCCCCCCCCCCCCCCCCCCCCCTTCCCCAGCCGTGCCCCCCTTGCGACCTCCTCCGCGTCCACCGCCTTCCAGTCCGCGTACGTCGTAACCACCCCCTCCCAATCCCCTCCGTTGTCTCCGCCGGCGGATCTGAGGGGTGTGGCGAGGAATTGAGCTGCCATGGACGTCATCCGCGGGCGTGGGCGTGGTTGTACTCGGCTCAATACCAGACGCATCGGCCACATCGCCCAGGATGGTGTCCGCGACGCTGTACGCGTCCATCATCGTGCTCGCGATGACCCCCTTTGCGCCAATCGCCGCCCAGCCCGACGCTTAGGTGTCCCTCAAGGGGTGCCCGGATGGGAGGGCGATGCGCCCCTGCACGGCGCGCAGGTGCCCGAGCGCGGGGTCGTACAGCGCCCCTGCGGCGATGGGGTCGGCACGGAAGCCGAGGGAGGTGATCACCGGCGAGGTGGGCAGGAGTGACGTTTCGGTTGGGAGGGCGCGGGATGTGGCGGGGTCAACGGCAATGTGCGCGAGGGAGAGCGTTAGATCCGTGGATGTTGTCGGCGTTGATGGTGATGTTGCCGGCGGAGCTCCGGAGACGGTGCTGGGGGTGGGGAAGAAGGGGGCACGGGCGCGAGGCCGGTGGGCGCGCGGAAGAAGTCGAGAGACCACGACTAGGGCTTTCTCTCCGGCGCGTTGGCCTATCCCTGACACAGCAGCGTGAGCATGCGCGTCTGCTGGCGCGTCAGCGTCGTCCCCGCGGGCGGCGTGAGCAGGCGTCCTTGAGGGGCACCATCCACGGCGCCGGGGAGGTTCATGAGCTCGTGCAGCTCCTTCGCCGTGAACGCGGCCTGGAGCGGCCCGCGCCGCGCGACGATGGAGACGTGTTTCACTGTGGAGCGGGCCAGCACCCCCAGCACCGGCGCAAGGATGTCGTACTTGGCGAGATTGAACGGTGTGGCGAGGGACATCCGTGCGATGTCGAGCGAGACGTTTCCGTTTCCGATGAGCGTGACATGGGAGAGCTTATCCAGTGGCGGTGGGGAGGGCCTGTTAGGATGTTGCGTGTACCAATGCACGAAATCAAGCGCGGGTATGCAGTGAGCGGAGGGCGGCAGGGCGGGGTGCAGCGTGGGCAGGGCGCAGCGTGGGCAGGGTGCATCCCGTCGCGTAGAGCAAGTGTGTGTAGTTGGACAGAGGGATTGGATGGGTAGGTGCAGATTGTGCTGGATGGGTGATGTGGGCGTCGTGCCGACCGAAGAAGCGGAAGCGCGAGTCGGCGGCCTCATCAAACCTGTGTACACAGTTCTGCAATTTGCTCGTCAGTACGGGTCAGTGTCCACATTCACTTGGATCATGGCTGCACGCGTAAAAGCGAAGCGCACCTTGACGGTCGGGGGCTCATACATGTGTATTTGCATCGGGCGTTGGACGCGCGAGAGGAGCCGTGAGGCCACATAGAATGCGGAGAGACCGACACCGATGACGGCCAGTTTGAAGTATGTGTGCTGCAAATGTTTGAACTCGTGAAGCCGTCATTTGGTGCGAGTGATTATAATTACAGGCGGGCGATAAGAGGCGACAAGCGAGGACAGCATGTTATGTAAATTGTCCTCCGAGTCGTTCGCATTAACACCGTGACGTCAACCGTCATCTTGCCATCGCAGTTCTGAGCATCATCTCTTTCAACTTTGAGTATCATTCTCTACTGAGATTCGCCAACCTGAAATCTTGTCGCTTCGGGTAGCTTGAATTACAACGTCTGGTTTAATGGAGGGTCAAGCTGCAGCAGACAGGGTCTCGGACCGCTGTGAGTACGAACACCGCTCAGAATCTGCTCCACTGGAACCAACAACTTGTTCTAGTCTGCAAAGCCGACTCAGATATCACATTCAGATCCTGCGATGGGACCCTCTTTAAAGTACACTGCGCAAATTTGAAAGTTTGTTCAGAAGGCTTCTCCCCACCTGATGGGACCATCGCTGAAGCAGAGGTTGTATCCCTGACTGAGGACGGAGCCACTCTGGAGCTGCTATTTCAGTATATGTATCCCGGGCCTCAGCGACATCCCGATCTGAAGAATATTCAATTCAAGCAATTGGCCGAGCTATCAGAGGCAGCGGAGAAGTATCAGGTGTACTACGCGATGGAGACATGTCATGATAGAATGGAGTACGCGGTGAAGTCGATACTGAAACAAGAATGTCACTGATGACAGGTGTTACTAGAGAGGCACACTCTCAGCATCCTTTCGAGGTTATGATGTATGCGATGAGGCACGGATATGCCGATCTGATGGACAAATCAGAGTTGTTGGCATTGGAGGTATCGCCAACAACGGCATTCGAAAGCTTCAAACCTGAAGCCTATATCGCATGGGTGAGTCAGAAAACGATAGAAGCGAACATGAGACTAATGCCTTTTCAGACACGCTATTATGCCCAATGGCTGGACCTGCTCGCAAGCTTGCACGGCAGGATAGCCACAATAATGTTCGACAATTATTCCCATGTGCACAGTAATGCTCAGAGCACATGGTTGACGCGTGTTTTTGGCTCATTGAGTAGGCCAGCAGCATTGCTGAAGTTGGATAGTATATGCGCTGCAGCCGCCCGTGAGGGTAACAGTCAAGCGTGTAACTATTGCAGGATCCGCATCGATACATGGAAGTATGACGAGCTGAAGCAGGGAATGGCGCGTATGAAGAAACTAAGTAGCTTTCTATGAAGATGACGCCACTACAAATGTAAATTCGCTGTTACTCACAGACCATGCCTGGGTTTCAGCCATTTAGTGCTAGTGGCTCGTTGACGTCGGCAGGTCCCGTACCCTCTGCAGTATGTGCTAGCATGGTTTTCGATGCCTAGGGCTTCTGCATAAAAATTGCCGAGTGAATACGTGCGTAGTCCAAGCGTTTTCCTTGTACCGCCATGCTCCAAGGAAAGCTGGTTGACAAATTGTGATGTCCATGAGCACCGCCATGGCCCGTCATGATACCGGAGTGCAGTAAGGGCTTGGTACGGGCCTCAAGAACCCAAGCGGTTTCTTGAGCAGCGTGGTACTACTGAAGAATGACGGCGCATTCAATTGATAATTGATTTTGCCCCGGCCGCCACCATCGCAGAATCAACCCCAAGAGCAGTGACGTCCCGCAGTCGGTAGCGCTGAGCTTGAGTACTTATCAGGCGAAGATGAACCAGAGATCGATACCAGAGATCGATCTGAAGTATTCCAGAGACCGAAGGATGGTAAGAAATCACCGAGGCTGAGATGGGCCGCGAAACGACAAGGATTCGAGGTGCCGATAAGAGGGAGGAAGGCTAAAGCCAGGTCGGCGGAAGCATTAATTGATATTGAGACGACATCGCCATGGCATGCGGCCAGCAATGGCGCTTCATGACCAGAACCACAGCTCAGTTTCACGCTTGTTTGGCCTCCGAAGACCCGTCAGATCGAACCTCGGAAAAACATTTGTACACTCTGCTGATTTTAGGGGGGGGGGAGTTCCCCGAGCGAATATGTCCAGCACAGGATAGTTTCGTAGCAGATGCGGGAGACAGGTGGATTGTAGATGGAGTTGATGATGCCCCATAAATTATGCATGTCAGCCAAGGGAGTCGAGAAGCAATATTTCAGCTCGTAAATGGCTCAAGAGCAATCACTCAGCCGCATATCGGGGGAATGACGAGAGATAGTCGTGAATGCAGAGAACAAACTGACTGTTATTCTGATCACGTACATTCCAAGTCAACAAATTCTTTGACAGTGACACAAGTACATCTATTGAGCGGCCAAATTTGGGACTGCAATGCACCGGTTCAGCCAAGTTCGGACCGGCTTGGACCGGTCCTCCCTATCCCGAATTTAGGACTGGGAAACGGCCCTGGTTTGGGTAAATTCGTGAACCACCGACCTAACCATGTCCAGGTTCGTATCGGTTCCAGTTCGAACTTAGTAAGTTCGTGACCGACCTGCAGCTGGACTCGGACTCGGCACCCGCTTCGATGTTTCTGAATCGCTTTCAAGCTGGCAGTTCGAATTCCCCTCCGCATCAGACGACATCCCCGGCAGCATCGATTCCAAAGTCAGTCTCGATGTTGTCCTTGCCACGCCGTGCACGTGGCTATGCTGCAGATCCTTGAAAGCGGACACTAGATTCTAACCAAACAAACAGCACGTACAAAAACATTACATAGGCGCTAATCACTGCTACCTTCCCTTGGCTTTGCTCTACCACTGACATCGTCGTACAGGGTCTACTTTATCATTGGACACCGCAAAGCAACCTTCTGATGCTTTTCTCAACCCGATTCATCGGGTGCCAGCTCATTGCGCTTTTCTCCGTGCTCCCAATTGTCATCTATGCCAAGCCCACACTATCATGGTCGAATCCTGCAACATGGCCTAACGGTGAGAAGGTTGCCTTTATATGAAATGGACGTTCACTTATCAATGTGCATAACTCAGCGTTGGGAGTGTACCAAAGTAAGGCTTATATTAATGATCGATCGACCACAGCTGATGTGAGCCTCACAGATACCTGGCATTCCGAGGACGTCGCGCCCAATTTCTGGGAGCGTGCCGCATCGATGGGTGGAGCCGTCCAAAAATATGCGGAGCACGTTCTTCAAGATGCTATTCTCAAATATGCGTCCGCTGCCTCGGGAATTACGGACGTCAAGCTTTCCATGTCCCACCTAATTGAGCGCACACATATCATGGAAGCTTCCGTAGTGGAGCAGCACGGGAGATCAGTGCACGACCTTTATGAAATTTTGGCTGTAGAGATGGGCAGGCTCGCGGATGAGATGAAAGAGGACTTTCCATCTCCCGGTCGCGCCGAGAATCACGATGAGCGACAGATTTTGATGGCGAAGATCTTGTTGAAGGTAGAAGGCGGAGTCGTTCGAGCGGCTGTAGCTGTTGGAATCCCTGAGGATGAAGCGAGGGTCCATTTTGAGGCAATGGAGCCTCATATTCGGGACATCCTCGTCACCGCCGGTAAGCAATATCCCTGATTCCTGGTGATCGCTTTCTGATATACATACCGTTACAGGCGACTTGATCGAGCAACATCCAACCATTGCCGATGTACTTCTGTTCTCTATAGTTGGCATGGTGGTCCCTCAATCTTGGATCCTTCGACCAATCTTTGGCTTGTTTGGATTCGGACCCGCCGGTTCCGTCAAAGGTATTATGAAATCTAATGCCCGCTATATGTCAGTTCTCACTTTATTCTGTTATTGCAGGCAAGGCTGCCGCATGGGCTCAGAGTCGCTTTTTCGGTGCCTACATTCCCGCAGGCAGTTGGTTCGCGCGCTTGCAGTCTGCCAGTATGGGAGGAGTGGGAAAAAAAATCGGCGCAGGCATTGGGGCCGGTATAGGGCTTGGTGCAGGGTTGTTATGCTCTTCTGGTCGTCGATGAGTCGGCGCACATGATTGTCGAGTTTCGGCTTCTACTTGTCTTTCGCCGTCTTGTTCGACTTCTTCTGCAACAATTTGAATAGCTATCGTCCGAATCACTGCTATCCGTTTGCAATATCGAAATGGGGCACAGGGGATTTCACAAGACCACGAACCTCATGTGCCGCGTGTGTTGCCTTGAGGCTCGTAAATTACCTTTTATTTGCTGGCGCCGCCCACTTGTCCAAAGAAGTGCGTCGATTGCCCGCAGAGCAACAATGGCCCCGTCAAGACCTCGTATTGTCCTGGCGCAGCCTCTGAGGTGTATGTCTCCAGTTCGATGCCCGTGGCTGGATCCATGATGCACGATGTTATTCCCCCGATGCACGAAAAAAATTGGAAGGAGGGGAGAGAGCTAGACTCGAGCCATGCCCGTGGGGAAGATGGGAGAATATATTCGGTCTCGAAGCCAATCACATGTTGTGTGAGACGGTTTGTCTGTTGACCTTGTCAAATAGAAGACATCATACACAAAGTAAACGCACTCCATAATACACCTCAGTGTAAATCTTGGACAGAGGAGCAGCCACGCAGTCGCTACCCGGTCCACGGCCCATCCCTCAGGGCCCTTCTCCTTTAAGTACCTCGTAACGCATACACGCCCCGACGCGTATCCACAGGCCCGTAGGCCCTGCATCTCGAACACATACTCACACTCGCCCACATTATTGGTGAATCCGCCTGCTATTTCGGTGCCGAGGGCAATGCCTAAAACAGCCTGTGCGATAGAAATGCCAGGTCGCGAGGACCGAAGAAGGGACAGGAAGAAAATGATAGGAAGGACGTGGTAGTGGGTGAAATTGATGAGGTCTATGTTATGATTTTATATGGTGCGAACGCCGAGTTCGCCGATGTTTCTATGTTAACGGTTGATACCTATCCGCTTACATCGCTTATTTCGCTTATGGACTGATATATATATTGTATGTATCTATGTAGAAACGCTATCGCGTTTGCCCCTTATCCCACTGTGCTATCGCCATTTACCATGATGTGGCGCGAACTTTAACAGTCTACCCATTGTACACAACAAATTTGATCCCATGGGTGATTTTGCGTTCGGCGAGCGCCGAGGGTAGGCGGAGTATTCAGTGCTTGACATGTTCGGCGAAAACTGCCAGATGGGAGGAGACCTGCGCACTTTATGCTATTGTCGAGGATGTGAGTAAACTGTACAGATATGGAGTCATAGCTTCATTCATAGATACCCAAGTTCGGGACTCCTCGAGGCCGGAGTTCAGCAAGTAGTATGCCTACTCCCCTAATCGGTTACCCAACTGCCATGAGATTGCATTACTCGATGTCCTTTACATGTACCAATATCTGGGCAATCCGAGCCTGCTTTCCGTAATGAGGCCCGATGATGAGGGTGCATGTGTCCTGCAATTGTATGAACTCGTAGAACGGGAAGTGTGACTGTTGTGTACCGGTGTGGATGAGAGGAAGAACGAAACTATTTGGGTCACAGTTGCCCCGTTGGCTCCAACCATCATCGCATCATCTCTTTCAACTTTGAGTCTCTTTCTCTACTTAGATTCACCAACCTAGGTCTGAAAGCTTGTCGCACCACACCTGAACGCAGTCGCATTCGTGTGAGGAGCAATCAGGTTTGCGATAGGGGTAGGGCACGGGAGGGTGCATCTGTGAGCGGCGGGCACGAGCATTCACCCGGTGTGAGTATTCACCTGGCGTGAACATTCGCGTGGCGTGAGCCTCATTTATGAGAGGAGTAGGGTAGGGTAAGGTGTGTCAGCGAGCAACATGCATTCACCTGGCGCGAGCCTCATTCGCAAGAAGGGCGTCTGCGAACAGCAGGCATTCGCATGGCTTGAGCATCGTTTGCGAGAACGGCGCGGCACGGCGGGGTGCGCCTGCGAGCGGCAGGCATTCGTATAGCGCGAGCATTCACATGGCGTGAACCCCCTTTGCGAGAGGGGTCGGGTATGGTAGGGTGAAACACGAGCAGCAGGTATTCACATAGCGCAAGCATTTAGCGGGCAGAGGGCAAGGGATTAGTCGCGTTTTCGCGAGGAGGAATAGTTCCGTTTGCGCGAGGAGCGGTAGTAGCATGGCGCGAAGGGGTGTTTGCAATGGAACGTTCTGGTTGTGGATGACCCAGGGGTGTTGTGGCCAGCCTGGCGTGATCAGAATTCGTATATCTGGCAATGTACCGAGCCTGTGGTTTTGAATGGTGGGCAAGTACCGCAGTAGTGATGCAGTGACCCTTCTCCAGTTTCTGCCCCTGGTAGCCGTTCTCGAGCTCCCCCTAGTGCAGCGCTCGTGCCGAATTGCTTGCGCGACTCGAGGCGCAGCACTCGAACGCGAGACGTGCGCGTGCAACAGAGCCGAAGCTCCAGAGGTCTTCCAATTATCCGTGTCGAGGCACTGGCCGACGGCGCTCAACGATCGGTTCACGTTGTAGATGTGATCCTCAGATAAAACAGGACAGTATCAGAAAGAAAATAAATAAAGCGAGACTGGCAAGTGAGCACGAAGCGGGGGTGAGACTGGCAAGTGGGTGTGAAACGGAGGCTGTGGTGAGAAGCAAGAAACTTGCGCGCCACAGCCGCTTACTTTTCGCGTAAACGTCTCACAGAAAACAATCGAAGATGACTCGTCGATCATTTCAGCACTTAACTTCTTGAACTCTGCTTTAACTTGAAATGTTTCTCCCGTTACAATTCCCACATTCAGCGATGTGGAAGTCCCTGTGCGAGGAACACTACTACACTAGATGGATACCCTAGACGAGGCACCCGCTACACGTCGCACGAACCCTTTAAATAATGTTTCTGAATCGCTTTCCACCTGGCAGTCCCCTCCGCATCTGAGTGTTGTCTAAAACAGCATCCCCGGCTGCATCGATTTCAAAGTCTCGACGTTGTCCTTCCCACGCTGTGGCTATGCCGCCGATCCTTGAAAGCGGACACAAGGTTCTAACCAAACAAACAGCATATAAAAAAAACCCACAGGCGCTTATCACTGCCACCTGTCTTTGCTTTATCACTGGCATCGTCGTAGAGGGTCTACTGTATCCTTCGAGACCGCAAGAATACCTTCTCATGCATTTCCCAACTGGCATCCTCGGGTGGCTCATTGCCCTGTTCTCCGTGCTTTTGCTTGTAATCGATGTCGATGCGCATAACTTGGCGTTGGGACCGTCCAAAAGTGAGTCTCAAATTCGTGATTGACCCACCCTGCCTGACGTGAGCCACCCAGATACCGGGCATTCCGAGGATATTGCGTCGAACTTCTGGGAGCGTGCCGCATCGATGGGTGTGGCCGTGCAGAAATATGCGGAACAGGCTCTTGACGACGCTACTGTCACGTATGCCTCCGCTGCCTCCAGAATCGAGGACGTCGAGCTTTCCATGACCCACCTCATCGAGCGCACGGAGGCCATGAAAGCCTCCATAGTGGAGCAGCACGGGAAGTCGGTGGACGACCTTTACGACCTTTTGGCTGCAGAGATGGGCAAGCTTGCGCAGGAGATTAAAGAAGCGTTTCCACCTCCCGATCACGCCGAGAATCACGCCGAGCGACAGCTTGTGATGGCGAAAATCTTAACGAAGGTAAACGACGGAGTCATTCGTGCGGTTGTAGCTGCTGGAATCCCCGAGGATGAAGCCAAGGTTCATTTTGAGGCAATGGAGCCGCACATTCTGAACATCCTCGTCACCACTGGTAAGCAAATCCATGATTACTGTCTGGCCCGATCGCTTTCTGATATATGTACCCTTACAGGCGACTTGCTCGAGCAACATCCAACTCTTGCTTTGGCACTTCTGTTCTCTGTGGTCGACATGGTGGTCCCTCAATCGTGGATCCTGCGACCAATCTTTGGCTTGTTTGGATTCGGACCTGCCGGCACCCTCAAAGGTATTATGAAACCTAAGCCCGTTATGTTTCGGTACTCACATTATTCGGTTATTCCAGGTTCGATCGCCGCATGGGCTCAGAGTCGCTTCTTCGGTGCCTACATCCCCGCGGGCAGTTGGTTCTCGAAATTGCAGTCTGCGAGTATGGGATGAGTGGGGAGGAAAGTCGGCGCAGGAAGTGGGTCTTGGCGTACGGTTCTTGAGCAGGCTATGCTCGTCGGCGCACATGGATGGCGAGGTTCGCCTTCCGCTTGCTTTTCGCCCTCCTGTTCGACTCCTTATTGCAAAAATTTGATTAGTTGGCAATACCGCAATGGGTACCATTGAGAGTCGGCACAGGGATGTCCGAGCGCGTCGACTGCCTGCATGGCCGATATTGGGCCTGTCACGATCTCGTATTGTCCCGGCGCAGCCTGAGCGGTATGTCTACAGTTCGATGGCTGGCGATGCGATTTCTTCGGGGCACAAGGAAAGGTTGGAAGAAGGAAGAAGTAGACTTGCGCCATATCTATGGGGGTTGTAGACAGGAGAAGGAATTCGGTCTCGAAGCCTATCAGGCAGGACACACCGCGCGAGGCGCCTTGTCTGTTGATCTTGTTAGATAGAAGAAGTCATGCAGAATAAGACGACATGGGCCCTTAGCGCAGACTTTGGACAGAAGAGCAGCCCCGCAGTCGCTACCCCATTGTCTATGATCTACAGCCCATCCTTCCTCAGAATCTTTTCCCCCAAAGTACCCCATAACACATGCACGCCCTGGCGCGTATCCACAGATCCACAGGCTCTCCGTGTCGAACACATAATCCTACCCGCCCATGGGATTTCAGTGCCGAAGATGAGGCCTAAAACGGCCTTGGCGATAGAAATGCCAGGTCGCGATGACTGAAGAAGGGACGCAAAGAAAGTGATAGGAAGGATGTGGTAGCGGGTGAAATTGATGGGGTCTCATTGTACACGACGAATTTGATCCCATGGGTGGTTTTGAGTTCGGCGAGGGTAGGCGTGGTATATCCAGTGCTCAACATGTTTCGGCGGAAATCGTCAGCTGGGACAAGACCTGGGCGGTTTATGCTGTTGTCGAAGATGTTATGAAACTATGAAGTCGTAGCTTCGTTCATAGATACCTCATCGACGGTCCTCGACGCATCGCCAGGGCCTCGTTACGGGAAACAGGCTCGGATCGCACCCAGATATCCATGGCACGCGGGAGAGTACAACTCTGCGGACATCGGGTGATTGTCGGGTGATGCAAATCTCAGGGCAGTGGGGGAACCGATTCGTGGAGTAGTCATGTTACTTGCTGAAATCTGGATGCAAATGTGCTAGCGCTGCAATTGTTTGGATACGTAGCTATAGAACGGGAAGCCTGGTTAAGTATCGGGTGTGGAAGAACAAAGTGATTTCGGTCACAGTTGAACCGTTGGCTTCAACCGTCACCATCACGTCATCTCTTTCAACTTCGAGTCTCTTTCTCTAGAGCACAACATCTGCGCTAATGGAGGGTCAAGCGCCATCAGAAAAGGTCTCGGACCGTTGTGAGTATGAGCAGCGCTCACAACCTACTTCGCTGGGGCCGACATCTTGCTCTAGTCTGCAAAGCCGATTCAGATATCACATTCAGATCCTGCGATGGGATCCTCTTCAAAGTGCACCGCAAAAATCTGGAAGTTTGCTCCGAGGGCTTTTCGCCGCCGGATGGGACCATCGCTGGAGCCGAGGCCGTCTCCCTGACTGAGGACGGAGCCACTCTGGAGCTGCTATTTCAGCACATGTATTTTGGGCCCCAGCGCCATCCCGATCTGAAGAAGATTGAATTCAAGCAATTAGCGGAGCTGTCAGAGGCAGCGGAGAAATATCAGGTATACTCCGCGATGGAGACATGTCATGACAGAATGGAGTACGTGAACTCGATACCCAAACAATAATATCACTGATGATGGGTGTTACTAGAGAAGCACATTCTCAGCATCCTTTCGAGGTCATGATGTATGCGATGAGGCATGGGTGTGCCGATCTGATGGACAGGTCAGAGTTGTTGGCATTGGAGGTATCGCCAACAACGGCATTTGAAAGCTTCAAACTTGAAGCCTATATCGCATGGGTGATTTAAGAAACAATAGAAGCGAACATGAGACTGATACATTTTCAGACACGTTATTACGCCCAATGGCTGGACCTGCTCGCAAGCTTTCACGACTTGATATCCACAATATCCGTCCAACCAGCCCATTCACACTATAATTACGATTATAATGTGTGGTTAATGCGTGTTTCTGGCTCAATAAATAGGCCAGCGGCATTGGTGAAGTTCGATAGTATCTGCGATGCAGCCAGCCGTGAGAGTAACAATGAATGGTGTAACTATTGCAAGGGCCGCATCGATGCCTGGAGGAATGGCGAGTTGAAGCAGGGAATGGAACATATGAAGAAACTAAGTAGCTTTCTATGAAGGTAGCTCCGCTACGAAATGAAAATGGGCTCTTACTCACAGACCATGCATGGGGTTCAGCCGTTTGGTACGAGTGGCTCATTAACATCGGCAGCCCTCGCCCCCTCTGCAACGTGTGCTAGTGTTGCTTTCGATGCCTAGGACCTTCCTGAACCACAATTGCCAGGTGGTTATGTACATACTGCAAGTATGTCTCTTGTACCGCTATGCCCCAAGGATAGCAAGCTGATCGGCTGTGAAGCCCATAAGCGCCGCCGTCGTGTTACTGGAATACAGTAAGGGCCTCAAGAGCCCAAGCGTATTCTTGAGTAGCGCGGTGACATTGTCAAACTTTGACGTGTCCTGTTGATAATTGACGGTGCCCGCCCGCCACCATCGTATAATTAACCAAGCGTGATTATGCTCTTGAGTGCGCCACCAGCATTAATGTTGCCGAAGTTGGATGGTGCTTGCCAGTGGGACCAACAGCCGTACTTGCCCTAAATGCCGGAGCAGCGTGGAATGAAGGAAAGCAAGATGACACAGGGAACGAAAGGTTTGAAAAAACCAAGTAGCGATCGCTTTCTATGAATATGACTCCCAAATTCAGGGTGTATCGAGTCAGAGGAGATAAGCAAGAATTGGTCTTGATACTCACATGAGAGTGATGTTCAAGGTACTTATGGCAGCAATATGACCGTGACAGTGGGGCCAAATTTTAAAGACGACTCGCCGATCACTTCAACTCTTGACATCGACTTTGCTTCAAATTCCTTCGTTCAAACTCTCCTGGAAACTCTGGCAACAGTCCGATCTAACAGGCCTGCTTATAAGATATCACGCAATAGAAGACAGTGCATCTAGTCAAAAACGGCCCTAGAAATTCAAAACCTTCAATTTCACCAGTCAGTTACCAGTCAGTGCACATGGTTCGGTGTAAAACACAATGAGAGATGCTCAGCCGAAGTGACAATAAGCCATTGGATATGTGCCACCCGAGTTCGGCCGAGTCCCTTTAATCATGGTTCGGCCGAGAGTGTTTACATCCGTCTAGCATGTTTCGGCCATGTTCCCAGCTAACACAGCGCCACCGTTGGGTATGTTTCGGCCAGACTGCCAATCAAATTGAGCATGTGCTGGCCGAAATTCAATTTGCTGACCTTGTGTGGTGTGTCATGCTCTGGCCGAGTATTTTTTGCAGGTAATTCTCGTGCTCTGGGCTGCAGATATGGGGGTACCCATTAATACCTTCATGCTTCGGCCGGGTTGTTTTGAGTATGTTTAGGCCGAAAATATATCAATTTTGAGCATGATTCGGCTGAATATGTGGGGTAATATGAGCGACCAAAAAGTGAGCATCAGTGATGCTTCAGCCGAAAATGTGCTTTGGAGAATGATTGGGCTAGGGATATAATTACATGTAATATTGAAGAGTTAGCATTGGTCATGTTCCAGCCGAAAATAGGTCACTACTGAAGATGATTGGGCCAATTGCATAGTGATTATGGGGCATGTTTCGGCCAGAAGGTAATTGCTATTTCCGGCCGGAAAATCTAGATCATGTAAGCTGCCTGGGCCTGAATCTAAATTTCCCGGCCGGGAAGTCGTAATTCAGCCGGCCACTCGGATGCGCAGCCGTATTCCCGGCCGGGAAATTGTAATTCTGACAACCGCTCGGCTTGGGGCCTGTATCCCGGCCGAAAAACCTCGGCCGGAAAATCTCGGCCGGAAAATCAGGATTCACCATCTTTCTGGCCGGAAAGCTGCAATTGAGGAACCATATTCCTGGCAAGGAAATGGCCCTTATGTCAGCCATCTATATCCTGTCCAAGCATATCCCATGGTCTGTGCCATATATTGTTGGTCAGAATGGACAATTTGAAAGATGCTCCGGCAGGGATGATTTTACCATCACCTAGATCGAAATTTTCAGGAGAATCCAGATCCAGTCTCAGAATAATTATCAGACCACAATAGCACACAGAATAAGGGTTTGAAAGGTATCAATCAGATTGACAGAAACACCCCCTGCAGCAAGTTTCCCTCAAAGCAGGGTCTATGCAAGGTTGCATTAGCTGTATGAACTCATAATCGGAAGATGGAACACAAATTGGATGAGCATACAGCCCTCACCACTCGATTTATCCCTATTTTCAGTAGTTTATCAGTAATTTTCATCATTTTACTCTTTGTTTTGCATACCACCAACCAACCGTGTGTGGAAATAATGTAAAGCCGTTAAGTTTAGGTAGAGGACTATTGATAATGAATATGGGATAGAAATCATCAAGATCGGGCAGGTGCTCAGTTGTGGCCACTCGATTTATCCCTGTTTTCAGCACTTTATCAGCAATTTACTCCTTGTTTTGCATACCACCAACCAACCAGTTGTGGAAATGATGTACAAACATTCAATTTAGGTAGAGGACTATCATAAATAAATATATGGAAGAAATCATGCTGATCGGGCAAGTACTTGGTTACCGTGTAATTGAAGATGCACCCAAGGACAACCGAGTTTCAGGACTGCGCACAGTGTTCAACTTGAAGCATTTTCCACCACCACTTCAATTACACCACACCAAGTACTTGCCCGATCAGCATGATTTCTTCCACATATTTATTTATGATAGTCCTCTACCTAAATTGAATGTTTGTACATCATTTCCACAACTGGTTGGTTGGTGGTATGCAAAACAAGGAGTAAATTGCTGATAAAGTGCTGAAAACAGGGATAAATCGAGTGGCCACAACTGAGCACCTGCCCGATCTTGATGATTTCTATCCCATATTCATTATCAATAGTCCTCTACCTAAACTTAACGGCTTTACATTATTTCCACACACGGTTGGTTGGTGGTATGCAAAACAAAGAGTAAAATGATGAAAATTACTGATAAACTACTGAAAATAGGGATAAATCGAGTGGATTCTGTGTGCTATTGTGGTCTGAGAATTATTCTGAGACCGGATCTGGATTCTCCTGAAAATTTCGGTCTAGGTGATGGTAAAATCATCCCTGGCGGAGCATCTTTCAAATTGACCATTTTGACCAATATTGTATGACACTCAGTCTCGGCTGTGTGAATACATTCAGACAGGGCATGGATGGCTGACATAAGGGCCATTTCTTACCCAGGAATATGGTTCTGTACCTGAACGGCTTCCTCAATTGCAGTTTTCCGGCTGGGAATTTAGTTCTATGCCTGGGCAATGGACAAAATCCAGATTTTCCAGCCAAGATTTCCGGCCGAGGTTTTTCGGCCGGGATACAGGCCCCGAGCCGAGCGGCCGACAGAACTACAATTTCCCGGCTGGGAATATGGCTGTGCATCCGAGTGGCCGGCTGAATTACGACTTCCCGGCCGGGAAATTTACATTCAGGCCCAGGCAGCTTACATGATATAGATTTTTCCGGCCGGAAATAGCAATTACCTTCTGGCCGAAACATGCCCCATAATCACTATGCAATTAGCCCAATCATCTTCAGTAGTGACATATTTTCGGCTGGAACATGACCAATGCTAACTATTCAATATTACATGTAATTATATCCCTAGCCCAATCATCCTACAAAGCACTGTATTTTCGGCTGAAGCATCACTGATGCTTACTTTTTGGTCGCTCGTATTACCCCACATATTCAGCCGAATCATGCTCAAAATTGATATATTTTCGGCCCAAACATACTCAAAACAACCCGGCCAAAGCATGAAGGTATTAATGACCCATATCTGCAGCCCAGAGCACGAGAATTACCTGCAAAAATACTCGGCCGGAGCATGACACACCACACAAGGTCAGCAAATTGAATTTTGGCCAGCACGTGCTCATTTTGATTGGCAGTCTGGCCGAAACATACCCAACGGTGGCGCTGTGTTAGCTGGGAACACGGCCGAAACATGCTAGACGGATGTAAACACTCTCGGCCGAACCATGACTAAAGGGACTCGGCCGAACTCGGGTGGCACATATCCAATGGCTTATTGTCACTTCGGCTGGACATGTCTTATTGTGTTTTACACTGAACAGGCTGGTCAGTGCATCTTGAGCCACATATCTCTTCAATCGAATCTCCGACGTTTCTGAAATCTGTATGATCGGTGTTTCCTGGCAATGTCTCCTACTACAATTTGTCTGGTTTCAGCAATGGGGAAAGCCCGGGGTCACTGCAGGAGTCTACTTAGGGGATCACCACTGGCAGACGATGGATACCCTGGACGAGGCACCCGCCACACGGACCCTTCGATGTTACTGAATCACTTTCCACCTGGAAGTCCCCCCGGCCTCTGAGTGATGTTTAAAACGATATCCCCAGCTGCATCGATTCCAAAGTCAGACTCGATGTTGTGCTTGCCACGCTGTGGCTATGCCGCAGATCCTTGAAAGCAGACACAAGGTTTCAACCAAACAAACGGCATGTACAAAAGTACCATCCACAGGCGCTAATCACTGCTACCTCCCTTGTCTTTGCTTTATCACTGACATCGTCGTACAGGGTCTACTGTATCCCTCGAGACCACAAATATACTTTCTCATGCATTTCCCAACCGGCATCCTCGGGTGGCTCATTGCCCTTTTCTCCGTGCTCCCGCTTGTAATCAATGTCGGTGCCTTGGGAACAGATAAAAGTGAGGCTCAAATTCGTGACTGATCTAGCCTGCCTGACGTGAGCTACTTAGATACCCGGCATTTTTCTGAGGATGTTGCGCCTAACTTCTGGGACCGTGCTGCATCGGTGGGTGCAGCTGCACAGAAATATGCGGAACACGTCCTTGACGACGCCAGTGTCACGTATACCCCTGCTGCCTCGGGAATGGCGGACATCAAGCTTTCCATGTCCCACCTGATCGAGCGCACAAAGATCATGGAGGCCTCCATAGTGGAGCAATATGGGAAATCATTGGACGACCTTTATGAGCTTTTGGCTGTAGAGATGGGCAAGCTTGCGCAAGAGATTAGAGAGGAGTTTCCACCTCCTGATCACGCCCAGAATCACGCCGAGCGACAGCGTTTGATAGCGAAAACCTTAAGGAAGGCAAAAGGCGGATTCATTCGTGCGTTTATAACTGCTGGAATCCCTAAGGATGAGGCCAGGTCTCATTGGAAGGCAATGGAGTCGTATATTCGGTACATCCTCGTTACCGCTGGTAAGCAAAATTCATGATCAATGCCTGGCCCGATCGCTTTCTGATATATGTACCTTTACAGGCGACTTGATCGAGCAACATCCAGTCATTGCTGGGGTACTTCTGGCCACTGTGGCTTACCTGGTCCCTAAATCTCGGTTCCTGCGACCAATATTTGACTTGTTTGGATTCGGACTTTCCGGTCCCGTCAAAGGTATTATGAAACCTGATGCCCATTATGTTTCATTACTCACATTATTCGGTTATTGCAGGTTCGTTTGCCGCGAGGGCTCAGAGTCGCTTCTTTGGTGCCTACATCCCCTTGGGCAGTTGGTTCTCGAAATTGCAGGCTGCCAGTATGAGATGGAGATGAGTGAGAAGAAAAGTCGGTGCTGGGATTGGGGCCGGTGTAGGCCCTGGCGTAGAGTTGTTGAGCGAGCTATGCTATTGTGGTGGCCGATACATCCGCGCACATGAGTATCGAGTTGCGTCGTTTGCTTGCCTCTCGCCCTCTTGTATAACTCCCTTTTGCAACAATTTGAATAACTGCTGTGTGAATCACTGATATCCGTTTGCAAATACTGAGAGTACAACTCGAGGACATCGGGTGATGCAAATCCCAGGGCAGTGGGGCAACCAATTGGTCGAGCAGTCATGCTACTTGCTGAGATTCGGATGTATATGTGCTGCAATGAATTGCTTAGACTCGTGGAACGTAAGCCTGGCTGCTTGGTGTGGATGCGGAGAAGAACAAATTGTAAATGATTTCGGTCACAGTTGCACCGTTGGCTTCAACCATCATCGCGTCATCGCTTTCAACTTTGAGTCTTTCTCTAGATCACAGCATCTGATTTGATGGAGGGTCAAGCTCCGGCAGACAGGGTCTCGGAACGCTGTGAGTATTAACGGCGCTCAGAATCTGCTCTGGAACCGACAACTTGCTCTAGTCTGCAAAGTCGATTCAGATATCACATTCAAATCCTGCGATGAGATTCTCTTCAAGGTCCACTGCGCAAATTTGAAGTCTTCTTCAGAGGGCTTCTCCCCGCCCGAAGGAACCACCGCTGAAACAGAGGTCGTATCCCTGACTGAGAACGGAGCTACCTTAGAGCTGCTCTTCCAGCACATGTATCCTCAACGGCAACCGGATCTGAGAAAGTTCGAGTTCAAGCAATTGGAAGACCTGGCAGAGGCGGCGGAAAAGTATCAAGTATACACGGCTATGGAGATATGTCACGCCAGAATGGAGTAAGTGGCCTATTCATTGATCGAAGATCTGCTATGCAGTCAACTGATGCGACACATTTCTAGAGAGGCATTACCTCGGCATCCTTTCGAGGTCATGATGTATGCGATGAGGCACGGATATGCCGACCTGATGGACAAATCAGAATTAAAAACATTGGAGGTATCGCCAACGACGGCATTCGAGAGCTTCAAGCCTGAAGTCTATATCGCATGGGTGATTCAGAAAACGTCAGAAACGAACATGAGACTGATTGGTTTCCAGACACGCTATTACGCCCAATGGCTGGACCTGCTCGCGAGCTTTCACGATATGATAGCCACCACTCCCGCTGACCAACGTCATTCGCACAATGATTACAGCGGGTTATGGTTTATGCGCGTTTCTGGCTCAATCAGCAGACCAGCAGCATTGTTGAAGTTGGAGAGTATCTGCGAGGCAGCCACCCGTGAGTGTTACGGTAATCAGTGCGTCTCGTGCAAGAGCCGCGTCGACACCTGGAGGAATGGCGAGCTAAGGCAGGGAATGGAGTGCATGAAGAAACTACGTAGCTTTCTATGAAGATAACTCTGCTATCAATGAACTTCGCTCTTACTGACAGACCATCCCTTCCCTGGTGTTCAGCTGTGTGGCGCGGGTTGCTAATTTACGTCGCCTTTCTATGAAGATAACTCCGCTACAAATGAAAATTCGCTTTTACTCACAGACAATGCCTGGGGATCAGCCGTTTGGTGCGAGTGGCTAATCGATGTTGGCAAGTATGTGCCAGCGTTGCTGTCGATACCTAGGAATTCCCTGCATCAGAATTGCCAAGGGGATATGTACATACTCCGTTGCGATACAGGATTGCAGTCAGGGCTTCCAGAAAACAAGCGGTTTATTGAGCAGCACGGTGACACTTGCGAATGTGGGCGCGTCCCATTAATTGACATTGCCCGCCGTCACTATCGTAGAATCAACCCCAACCGTAGTGACGTCCTGCAGTCGGTAGTGCTGATCTTCAGTATCAGGCGACGATGAACCAGAGATCGCGGTAGAATCAGTATATATCCTTGAGACCTTGAGAAAGATGAAGCCTCGACGGGTCCAAGGCTGTCCAAGGCTTGAAGGTTTAGTCCTTGAGCGTAAAGTTTGGCATGGGAATAATTCGGTCGGTCGATATAATAAGGCATACGCATTTGACGCAGAGACTCGACATCACGATGGCCCGTTGGAACTGCAGGCCATAGACGCTGTTTGGGTCTGATAAGCCCTGGAGACTGCAGATAACAACTGCAGATAGGTGTAGCAGGCAACATAAGCGGGTTCCGCTTCAGAGCTGAGGGGATCAACGGAGATATGTCACGCCAGAATGGTGTGATTGGGTCAAGATTTGGTTGCAATCATTGAATCAACGACGTCCGAGTCGAAAGTAGACAGACGTCCAACAGACGTCCGCTCAGAGTCCTCGCAGTCAATTCAATATTTCTCACGATCAATCATCTCGACCACCATGCCTGGCGCACCAGGACTGGCTTTTCGTCTCTCCAGACAAGCGACGAGCACAATATCTCCACCGTAAGTCTCACCGCACTCATAATCTAACGTTTCTAACACCAACGCAGCTTAGAATCCCTCAGGCATACAAATGGGCGACTTCATACGTGCCCACCCTTCAGCGGCCCCTCCTGGATATGTCCCAAGGCGTTCCAGGCATTCCCCCACCTGAAGCTCTCCTTGACGCAATAGGAAATGCGTCCAAGTCTCCCAGCGCATGCGGTTACTGTCCCGTGCCCGGCGAACTCAGCCTGCGACAGGCATTAGCAGATGAGATGAAGCATGTCTATGGCCGCGAAGGCGCTGTCGATATAAATCCTGACGATGTGATGATCACTTCAGGGTGCAACATGGCCTTTACTGCAACAGTGATGAGTCTTGCCGATGCGGGGGATGAAGTTATTCTGCCAGTACCATGGTGCGTGTTTACGAAAACATGATTGAGATGGCCGATTCTGACCTTTTATCAGGTACTTCAACCACCAGTAAGCCTTCCTTTCCGTCGAAGATATCGCCGATGCTTACTCAGTCATAGAATGACTTTGAACTTGCTAGGCATTACGACGGTCCCTCTTATGACTACCGCCGAAAGTGGCTTCAAGCCGTCGCCTGAACTTGCTGCTACTCTGATCACTCCCAAGACGAAAGCCATTGCTCTCGTTACCCCCAATAACCCGGTAAGCTTCCTGGTCCATTGTCATTTCCCATCGTGCCTCATGCTACGATTACAGACTGGCGCCGTATACCCACCCTCGTTGATAGCCTCATTCGCAATCCTCGCCCGCAAGCACAACATCGCCCTCATTTTGGACGAAACCTATCGCGATTTCCTCCTCACCGGACCTCCGCATTCCCTCTTCTCGTCGCAAGAGCAATCGTGGCGCTCCACCCTTATCCACCTCTTCTCCTTCTCCAAGTCCTACTGCATCCCAGGACACCGCCTCGGCGCCATCGTAGCTGCGCCCGCGATCCTGACCGCCACGCGCACCGTGCTAGACTGCCTGCAAATCTGCGCCCCTCGCCCGCCGCAGCTTGCGCTTGCCCCTCTCCTCCCGCAGCTCCGCCCGTTCACCCGCGCGCACGCGGAGAGCATCGACGCGCGACACGCGCTTTTCCGCTCTGTCCTCCCTCCGCGATGGACCATCGGCGCGCAGGGTGGTTTCTTCGCGTTTGTGCGGCACCCGTTCAAGGGCGTCAGCGCAAGTGTCGTGAGCGAAAGGCTGGCCAGGGAGGTCGGGGTGGTAACGCTCCCTGCAGAGTTCTTCTGCCAAGCAAAGGCGGACATTGTCGTCAAGGATGGAGAGCAGGAAACGGTTGTGCGGGAGGTTGTTAGCCCCGCAGACGATGACATGTGGATTCGGTTCTCGGTGGCGAACGTGGATGACGAGAAGGTGCGGAAGATCTGCGAGCGGTTAGCGGAGTGCGAGTCCACCTTTGGCTGGGAGCTTGCTTGATGTATCGTTGTTGGGGATATAAAAAGTGTTCCCCTATCGTCCTAAACGCGTGTTATTCCATCAGCGCAACACCCGGCAGACACTGTACCGGCGTGACCGCAGATGTAGACCAATGTCTGCGTGGCGTGGCTCCATCCCGCAAGGCTATTTTTGTATAGGGGGCAAAGAGGGGGTGCAAACAGTACACGCATTGAACAAACAGCAAACAAGCCCCTAAACAGAACCTATAAATTTGGCTGTCCTGCGTGGTGCCCCTTTAATCACATCTTCGTTCTCTTCCACATCTACCATCAAACTTCAACCCCTAAATCATCTCTCTTCCACATCATGGCATCCTCCCTCATCTCTAATACCTCGTCGGGGAAGTCAGCCCTGTTTGACATCGTGGATGGTATGCAAGCTCTCCGAATTCATGACATGAGCACCTCTGATTCCACGAGCAGGAAAGGGGCAATGCCAGGCGACGATGCCCTCCCCAAGTCCTCTACCGCTCCCATGGTCCCCACTTTCGAGAATGAAGTGGAACAGAACGCTCGTTCAAACTCGAACAGTACGTCCGAGTCTATTCGCTGCGAAAGCTCCTGCTGCAATCTCGGACTCAGCGACGGCCACTGCAGCGGACGATCCAGCCTCACTTCAAACGAAAGCAATGACGGGAAGCAGTTTACACTCGAAAACCGTGGAATCACTTACACAATCCACGGTGTCATTGCCCGTGGAGGGTTTGGGGAGGTCTTGCAGGCTGAGTCGAGTTTAGGAGACCAGGTGGCGATCAAAGTGTGTGCAAAGGAGGTCGAGGGGAGCCATCCTCAACGCGTACTCGACGTCATCACAACGGAGTTATGGGCTTTATCACTGACTACCGACAAGCGCCAACCCTTCCTTACACAGGCCCTTGCTTCATTCGAAGACAACAACAATGTCTACTTTGTCATGGTAAGTACCCCCTGTTGCCCCCCTTTTGGCTTTGCTGACGAGATACTCAACAGAGGCTGTACGCAACCGATTTGTACTCGATCATTCAAGAGGGCATCAAGTTCAACAAGATGCAATTCAAAGTGCTCGCTTGCGAGCTGCTTCTCGGCCTCGAAGAACTTCACAAGCTGCATTTTGTGCATCGCGATCTGAAGCCCAGAAACATCCTCCTGACGCCAGAAGGCCACTTGGCGGTCGCTGATTTCGGATTGGGGGAGTGGTTCCTCCACAAGCTGGACGCCCACTCGCACATGCACGACACCGTCGGGACAACTGGATACCATGCGCCCGAGGTTCTCGGCAAGTATGCGTATGACCATCGCGTCGACATGTGGGGCTTTGGAATTATACTTTTTGAGTTGTATACGGGCAAGGTGCGTCACCCTGCGATCGTTTCTCCAAGTTCATGGCGCTGACTATTCCCCACAGGACTGCATCACTGGCAACACGAAAGACGAAATCCGCCATAAGACCAAGTGGGCGCCCATGACCATCCAGGATACCATCACTGCCGAGATCGATGATCCAGCCCTCGTCGAGCTTCTCATGTACGCGATGTCGGGCTATCCCCACTTGCGCCCTTCCTGGGAGGAGTTCCGAACTTTCACGTTCTTCGACGATGTGTACGTCCATTTCTCTAATATTTTTCGGGCATTTGCTTATTGTTTCCTTGCCACAGTGATTGGGAAGCAATCAAGTCAAGAAGCTCGCCGGTGGACATGTTCAAGCCCGACATGGCCCCCGTGGCGCCGAGGTCTTCCTATTCCAACGACGACGTCAAAGCGGTAGATGAAGATACGTTTCCAGAGCTTGATCACTTCGAATTGCGGGATGATTTACGCTGTGATAATCAGCACGGACGTGCTGCGCTTTAATTATTAGATATACTTTTCTCATATTCAAGCCATTCGCCGTTTGCCGGACTTTTCATTTATACCAGTACTTGTACAATCACCTCACATCTTCCTATTTCTGAGCATTTAAATTAATTCTTAATACAATTATACTTCACCTTCGATGATGTCTTGTACCAACAATGAGGATATTTGACTCTTGACTCAGTCCCCGACCGGCTTCATTGTCACAGTTGTGACTCTAGTGACACGTCGCGTTAATTGGTGTAACGATGGGCCTTGTTTCCCCCGACAACCATTAGCAACCATTCCTCTTGGCAAAATATTGCAATTTTCTTTACCAGTCCGACAAAAACCTTCAACCGCTGCAACAGCTGCGACGTTCGCAACTCGAATCCCGCCTTGAAGTCGACAGAAGCCACAGCACCAGTCAAATATGAGTCGCAACAATGTTCGCGGGCCATCATCCGCCCTTTCGGAGTTCTTGCGCGAGTCTGGCATCACCCCAACGACGATAGCACATCGCCATAGGGCTCGTGAAGATGCCGTCAACGCCGCTAATGCCGCAAATGAGGCGCAGGTGGCAGGTCCCAGCAATGCCGGACAAGAAGACGACGCGGACAATGACGGGGATGAAGAGGAGCCTTCGCCAAAGAAGAAGAAAGGGAAAGGAAAAGGAAAGGTGCGTTCCCGTCTTCTCGCTCTCTTTCTTTCTTTGCTGATGACTTTGAGTAGGCGCCAGGTTATGGCTCAGACGACCTAGACGAACCAGAGGATGAGGAGCCTGTCAAAAAGAAACGCAAATTGACCAAGGCAGCGCAACAAAAAGCAGACGCCGCTGCGAAAGCCAAAGCCAAAGCCAAAGCGAAAGCCAAGAAGGAGGCTAATGATGATTCAGAACCGGAGGATGCGTATACAGCACTGTCGAAATCTGCTTGGACCGGTCCTGCCGCAAAGCCTGTTGTGGGAAACTTTGAGATATGCACAAAGTGCCAAAAGGAGTTCACTGTCGTATGCTATCATACTTGCTGTTTTCCAATCGAATAATAACTAACAAAGCATAACTTTTCAGACCAAGTACACCATGGCCGCCAACCCTGGCCCCGGCTTTCTGTGCCATGCCTGCGCCAAACTATCAGGAACTGACCCTTTCAAGAAACCTGCTGCCCCCAAGAAGCGCAAGACAGAGAAGCGCA
The DNA here is from genome assembly GCA_001630335.1 of Athelia psychrophila. Lineage (NCBI taxonomy): Eukaryota > Fungi > Basidiomycota > Agaricomycetes > Atheliales > Atheliaceae > Athelia > Athelia psychrophila. Next base: position 47,323 of record KV417813.1, read on the forward strand.
CCGTAGTCAACTTTGAAGTTCGACGCTTCCCGACCTTGGCAGCTCTATGCATCCAGGTCAGCTTCATTCCATCACTCGCAAGGTTCCAAGCTGACCGCCAAGGTAGATGATAACCCATCATATCAACGATGTTGAAGCTCTAGGAGATATCGGGGCCATCAACATGGATGAGATTGCCAAGTCGCTTTCCAAGAACAGGAGCCTGACAGCCGAGACTGCTCAGCTCTTCTACGACGTTCAGAACACCAAGCTGACCCTGTACGACGTCACAAGTAAGTTTCTCCCCCTATTTCTTACTTTCACGAGCAGCACATTGGGCATCGATGCTCATCAATTGTACAGAGCTCACACCACCAGGATTTTCCACACTCGGATTACTCAACCCGAATTTAACTTCCTTGAGACTCGACTTCTGTGGCAGGATGGACAACACCGTCATTTCTGCGTGGTCAAATTCTCTCCCGGCCCTCACTCGCCTAGAACTACTCGGCCCCTTCCTTGTGCGCGCCCCTATGTGGCAGACGTTCTTCGCATCCCACCCATTATTGACCGGGTTTCTCATCACGCAATCACCTCGTTTTGACGTCGACTGCATGAGAGCCCTGGGAGAACACTGCACGGACCTAACGGAGCTGAGGCTGAAGGAGGTTGGGAAGTTGAACGACGACTTCATCGATATTCTGAAGGACATGACGAAGCTCACGTACCTCGATCTCGGAGATCCCACCACCTCGTTTAGCGAGCAGGCAGCTGCAGAGCTGATGAGCTGTATAGGCGGGACCCTCACGCATCTCGACCTCTCTGGCCACCTGGAGCTCGCCGACGCATTCTTGATCGATGGACTCCAACCGCACATACGTGTCCTGGTCGAGCTTCTCATGCGAAACGTCCCGACGCTGACAGATGATGGCCTCGCCCACTTCTTCAACCGTTGGACCGAAGGTGACGTCCTGAACGCCAATGAGACCTTCACACACCTCGACTTCTCGCGCAACACCGAACTGGGCACGAACGCTCTGACCGCGCTACTTGCCCATTCTGGCAAGACCCTGGCCACCTTGAACATCAATGGATGGAAGACTGCGTCTGAAGAGTCTCTGAAGGAGATCCCAGCGAAGGCTAGAGACTTGCGCTTGTTGGATGTGGGTTGGTGTCGGGAGATGGACAACTTCATCATGAAATCCGTGATGGAAGAGTGCTCCAAGTTGAAGGAGGCGAAAGTCTGGGGTTGCAATCGCCTAACAGAGCACTGTCCAAGAAAGGTGAGCGGCTTGTTGCGCTATGCTATGTTTCGACAAGAACTCAATCGTGTTATCTACAGAGAAACGTGAATCTTTTTGGCATAGAGTCGCATGTCCAGCTCAAGTGAAGTGACGATGGTCTCGCGACGATTTCCCTGCCATCCGGCCCTTCAAATAGGAGGCTCGGTTTAAGAGGCTGGCTGGATCATATAAAGGACATGGATGATGTTATAATGTTGATTCAGGCATCTCATTCACGCTTTCTTCATTCACTATCAATCTAGAATTGAATTATAGAACAATCTCATCAAATAACATTCAGCGCATATTGTCAATCCACATCTCATCGTCCATTCTGAACTCCACTTCGTAATCCCTGGACCTGAGCCCTTGCCTGCCTTCTAAGGGACCCGGAGTCATTGGCTGGTAAGGTTTGGTTGCCCGCCTACTGGGCTTATGCATCTGGACGGGTAACCCACGAGCCTTCAATGCGTCCCAATCAGTATGTTCGAAGAACGCATGATCCCGGATCTCCACACATGTTGGCCGAGAAGACGCCAAAGGTGCCAGAGTCCGCTTGAGAAGATCAGCAAGGCTCTTGTGTAGAACGCAGATGTCGGTAACAAGCGATGCAGCGTCGGCGAACTTCCGATTGAGCTCGAACAGCCCAGAAGGACTCTTTCCATCCACACAGCGCTGACCAGCAAACAGCTCGAGGAGGATCATCCCATATCCCCATATATCCACAGCGCTGTTGTACCCTTTCGACGTGGCCTCGGGGGATATCATTTCTGGAGCGAAGTATCCTGGGGTACCACAAGGCTTGTACATGATTGAAGTAGAGCTGAGTTCCGAATCGAATGCGTGCGAGAGGCCAAAGTTGGCGATGGCCAGATGTCCGTTTGGGCTAACAAGGATGTTTGAGGGTTTCAAGTCCCGATGGACTATATTCAAGCTATGAAGCGCCTCTATGCCAAGGAGGATCTCGGCGGCGTATATCTTGTATTGACTGAGGGTCACGCTGACATCGGAGAAGGCCAGCTGAGCAAGATTTCCGGGATAGAGGCGCATCACGAAATAGACGTTATCCGCGTCTTGAAAGCAATCCAGGGCCTGAGTCAAGAATGGAACATGTTGCGTGGAGATTTTCACGAGTATGTCCCTTTCGTTGATGATAACGCGGCGGGTCTCTGCAGCAGGCCAACCATGGGCGATTTTCCGATTGATTCTGATGGCCACTTGGTCCCCTAAGCTTGACAAAGCTTCCACCGCTTCTCCACAGCTAGCGCAGTCATAACCTTCAATAGTGCCCAGTATCCGGTAGTAAGTCCCACTAAAGCTTCGTAAGATGTAAGAATGCTCTTTCTTGTCAGCCGTGCTCTCCAACTCGAAAGAGTTCAACATCAGCGGGGATAGTGGGAGAAAGACCTTGAGGTGTCGGTTTAATGTTCTCTCGTGCGGGATATACAAGCCATTGACTAGGATTTGATCTGAGTTGATGGTGTCGACTGTGGTGGGGTCATCAACGCCATGCCGATCGGATGTAGAGGATGCTTTGCCCATGATGGCATTTTCAATCTTCTGCAAGTCACTCCTGTGATTCTCTGAATCCAATTTGTTGCGATTTAAGCGTGAGTGAATCCTCTCTGTTGCATGCGCGAGGGCAGATTTCAGGGGGGACAATACCAAGACGTCGACGGCGCTGACAGAACTCCGGAAATCGTTGGCAGCGAGTGCGTGGTTGGTAGCAGAGAGTGAGCTGTTAGACGCCTGAACCATATCAGAGACAATTGGGGTTGTGAAAGTTTTGTATCGGTAAGCCAGTAATGAAGCTTGATTAAGCTTGATTCTTGAAGAACTGGCACGGATACCAAGTTGACTGGATTTGGATGGGTGGCTGTCGGCTATTTCATCCGCGCTGCATTGAACACTTCAACTACATAAACCTGCTCAACTTCTTGGATTGTTGCAATTAGGCGTTATGGAGAAAGGGGTATTCTACATCAAATATCGAAGTTAGTAAGAATCAGATTCTAGAATTGCACCCTCCTCTCCCACTCTCTCCCATCGCTCGCTAGAATTATATATGTATGTTAGGTATTCGGTGGCAACTACGCCTGTTCGTTTGGCCGGCGTCCGTACTACCACCTATCCCGAGAGCCAGGCTCCAACCTGCTCCAACCCAAATGATTCTTTTCGCATCCGATAGAAAGTCCCTGACGCCGAGAATATCACACCCTAGACTCCCCCAGATAGAAGTTACATATGTCGATAAGTTGCACGTATGCTCAGCTGCCGAGCAGGCGAGCAGCGCGCTATGATAATACGGTCTCAAAACCCCGAAGCGAGCTGATCGATGGGGTGAGCAAGAATTACCGGCCCCTGAACTTTGAAGTATACCCAGCTACCTAGATCGTCTGACATGTTCGTATAAGAACACTAGGGTCCAAGGGTTTTAAGCTTTAACGCCGATTCAATTGAAAGTGCCTTGCAATTCAAAATGCTAACTGTGCTGGCGGTGAAAGGTCGATCCGTATATTTGTACAATATTTGTGTTCTTCCATTGTAAGTATGTAACAGCTCGAACTCTACGCCGAAATTGACCTATATAGTAACTCCAATAAAAGTATAGCATGGCAGCCACAATAATGCAATGCATAACGAAGACAGTGACATGGACAGTGGTAATGCAATGATTATAGTGGGGCGGTGGGGCGGTGGTAAAAAAAGAATGTTTCCTATGTCGCACCAGTACGAGATATATGTAGAGCCCATATGCAGCAACGCCTTTGGCGGTGGCTGCTAGGACTTTTTGCAGTCAAGACACAGAGCGAGCTCGAGCGAGGTCTATACGTTATCCTCTCCGAGCGGTTCGCTTTTGTAATCCAATGCGACGCTCTGGAATAAATATAATCAGTACTCCGATCTTCGATAACTCTTTCACAGAAACGCACCTCGGCTTCATACCCTGAAGAGCCCTCAAAAACCGAGGATGGACCCATGGAGTTCAATTGGTATTGATTTGCTACTTTGAGATCCACGGTGTTGCTCGGCGATGGTCGCTGACAGATACATTAGTGAAACGCAGGGCATCCTTGTCAGTAAAGTGCTCACCTGGCTTGCGTTGACCGATGTGTTGTTCTTCCTCAACTTGCTCATGGAAACAGATTGAGTCTCGGTGAGTTGGGCACGAATAACTGAGCGTGCATTGAGGGTGGCCAGCATCGAGTTGCTATATACTAGAGGCAGCCGAATGTCGGTTAACACAAGCCCTGCCAGCTTAATAAGAAAACCTACGACGACCGATGTTGAAGAAGAAGGCGATGTAAATGAATGTGTTGGGTGCGGCCACAATCTATAACAGCGGTGAGGTAGTGCGCTTTCCAAAAACAGACAACACTCACAGAGACCAAAGAGGCTACTGCGCACAGGCTGGTCAGGAGGCCAGTGTTCATCGTAAACATGATCTACGGACATGTTCAGTATACATCGTGGGCATAGTGAAACGGGTGCTGCTGACCAGTGTGTTGATCATGGTGTCCGAGCTGTCGGAGAACATATCAGTATACAAGTCGAGAGGTTCAGTCTATGTACGAACTTTTTGAATCCTGTTCGTGACCGTTGAAGCACGACGCACATGACGGCTGCGATTAAGACATCAGCCGCGGCACCGAAACCGTTGATAGCCTCAGAGTTGGTCTACGAGCAGGGTCAATAATGCTCAAATTACTGCCAAAATAATGATGCCCACCTTGAGCTTTACCAGTCCCGCGAATGTTTTGATGTATCTTCCTTGGGCATAGTATGCGACGACGGAGACTGTATCAAGCTTGAGTAAATTCATGAAAGTCGCGGGGGATAAAATATACATACCAAATTCACCGGTGACCAAAGCGACCTGGTATGAAAGTCAGCATTTCTTCTGTAAGGAGAGAAGTCAAGACTTACAATGAGACCAGCAGCCGGCCATCGCCATTTCTGCGGCGTTACTGCATGTTCACAATAATGAGTTGCGTGCACAGTTTGGGTACGTCGAATACGCACGTTTGAATACCCGGACCGTCATGAAGCCCTGAACCAGGAGCGCAGTAAAGCCCTGAGAGATTTCGACGGTTCAGTTATAGTATGGCGTAATGAACGGGGATACATACGTTGAATAAGACCTCCAACAGGATACTCCTGTGAGGCGAATGGAGATATTAGTAATGCGCGCGATTCATCAGTAACTTTAAGAAACCCACCAAACTATTTCTCCCAAGTAAACGTAGTTTCCAAATTGTGTTATCAGGTATGTGTAAACTGCAATATTCATGAGTTGGGAAGGTGGAACATGAGCATGGGATCGTACTCGAATGTGAGATCAAGATTTGATGGATAGTGTCCGACGTGAAAACGGCAGCCACCTAGAACATTGGAATGAAGTAAGCACATTGGCTTATTGAAGATATCAATTGCTCAGACGTACCAGCCACTTGTAATACCATACGTCCTCCTTGTAAGTGGCGTAATAGTACCACACCTGCATCGGCTGAGTTAATACACACGACGCTTATCGTCGCATGACAAAGTGACTACCTGTATCGCGGAGACTGCATGTGAAGGTTAGATAGACACTGGCGACGTTGTAAAAGACCACGCACCTCCCCAGAGCGCTGATCCTACAAGGACCCCAATCAGAGTAGCGCCCATTCTGCCTTCGATGTGAGTAATTGATTCACGCTCCTCGAAACGTGACCTACGTGTTATCGAGAACCGGCAAGGCGGCAGCGGCAGTCGCAGACATGACGAGAAAAATAGGAGCGGGAAGGGGGATAAAAGCTGACGAGCTCTGTCAAGTGTAGCCTGCTTTTGAAGGGCGCCTGATAACTAGGGTGCCGTTGTCGACCCGGTGGCGGGATAGTAGATGCCGCTTGGAGATGTCGCCTGTCAATAGAAAATCGCCGAGCTCCGTCAGTGGATCTGATTTATGAGACTTCGGTTTGTGAGAGAGAGTGGTGTGGTAAGTTCAAGTTGAGAGAAGTCGTGAATATGTTTATGAGGCGTTATGGTATCTTTTGTGGGTTCCCACGTCGATCTAGTACCTGCCCCAACCCTTTTTGAGGTAGAACTGAACCTGACACTCATTGTGGTGGCTGTACAAGAATGCAAAGCGCCCGGACCGCCGGTTGTAGGCTTCCATTGGAAAGATCTGGCCCTGACATATCATGTCAGCGCTAGTGCTCGCATGCAATTTTCAGCCAAGGCTCTTCCCCAGCCTCCACCTAACCTACGCCCTCCTGCATAACTCAAGGTGCAAAGAGGTCCGCCTCGAATGAAACGTTAATCATGCTCCGCCCTATATGCCATCTCATCTCATGATATAAACTCAGTTGCACATCCGGGCAAGTCACATCCGGGTTTTCGTTTGTGACAGCTGTCTTTACACACTTTTCGTGGCATCTCCCTTTAAGTACGGCGTGCGCTAGGAGGCGCTAGGTCATTTCGAGAACTTTGTGTTCAAATATGGAGCCTCGCTTTGGGGCCTTTAAGGGCCTTTAGAAGCCTTTAGAGGCCGTAAGTAAAAAGGGAGCACCAAAAGAGGCCAAAACCAAGCGTGGTGCCTCCTGACGTCACTCCATGTGCTCTTCTTCCAGCAGAAATTCATTATCCATTGTCAAGACGCCGCGAAGCTTCCATAACTGCTGACCACACTGATTAGATTAATAATGCGCTCGTACCGCTGTGCGCCGCAGCAACCCTGAGCTCAAATGTGTAGTGAGATGGAGTTGTCCTCCCTTGAATTGCCACGTCGCAGCGGTCCGAGCGTAAATAACAGTGGCATATTGCCGAATATTGCGGCCACATCATGAGTTCATTTCAGACCATTTCAGTGCTTCCTATTGAACCCTACATAAAATCAGGAGCTTCGAAACGATGTACCAGTGTATTCATACGGGACATGGATGTTTGAGCTGAATGCAGCTGCGTCTCTCTACGAGCGCACGGAGACAGTGCACCAGACGGATTATGATTATATATTCCACAATACATTAAGAGTAGTCCGTGCGTGGCAATGCTAGGAATACATGTTAAGTATGGCAAGGTATGGCAAGGAAGGTTGCAACAAACGGGTATAAGAACATGGTAAAAGTATAAATGAAACTTGGCAGGCGATGCACGGATGTTAAGGTATTGTGCGTGCTTCTTGAATCAAGGCAAGCAACTCCGGTAAACGATATGGCTGAGATACCAATCAGGAGGTGCATGGGACGAGAGTAGGATTAACACACCTTGATAGCAATACCATGTTGGAAGCCAGCCGCACGGCAAACATCGAGCTGTTCCTGTCTCGCATTGCCAGTGACAGCAATGACCTTCTTACGCCTCAGACGCCCTGTCGCTTCGTACTCGCGGATCATTCCAACCGCGGTCAAGCCGTCACAGACTGGCATCTCGACATCCATTAGCCTAGCGAAGTTTTAGTTCCCTGGCTATAAGCCGGAATTAGAAAAGGAAAAACTCACACAATGTCAATCTCCGGCTGGGTAGTGTCTGCTTCACGAGCGAGAAGGATTTCCAGAGCAATCTGACCGTTCTCAGCTGTGGTTGTCGTAAATCCACTGTTCTTCATTTGCCTGACAAGAACTTTGATGTTGATGGGATTGTCTTCGACAATCAAAACGTGGCCGCCCTGAAGAATGGTGTCGGCTTTGGCCCGGGGTGCAGATGGCTGCGATGGCAAGGGCGATAAGGACACTTCAGCCCCTGTTCCCGACGCTTGCTCGGATGAGGATCCACTGGTTGCGGTTGACGCTTTCTCCACCAGAGGTTGCGCTCTCGAAACGGGGACGGAGAAGCTAAACGTAGAACCGGCGCCTTCCCGCGACTCCACGGTGATGAATCCATGGTGAAGTTCGATGATCTTGCGTGAGACGAAGAGACCTAGACCATAACCACCTACGCCGTCGGTCTTTGGATTTGCTTGCGCGAAACGCTCGAAGAGCTTGGCTCGGTCTTCGGGAGAGAGGCCACGTCCAGAATCTACGACACCACAGGTCAACCAAAGCTGACGTCCCGTGTTAAGGTCGAGGTCGTAGTCACCAACGCGCATGGCTGTTGGGCTCTTTTCAGGGATGACGGTGGTGATATCGGCTCGGACGATAATGGTTTTCATTTGGGAGGTGACAGTGAAGCGTAGCGCATTTGTCAAGAAGTTAATAAGAACCTGTGAGAGGCGGTGGGGGTCGGCGTTGATCCATTCAACATTATTCTCCACGACGCCCGGTCCAACTACCAGAGACAATTGTATTTGCTTCTGGGCACTCTCAAGGCTGAACATCGCAATGACCTCGCTGATACGATTGACCAGGTGGAAGTCTGACTTTGATATGCTGAGCAATCCCATGGACAGCTTGGAGTATCGCAAAATGTCATCAGCGATGCGACCCTGGGCTGCGGAACAGAGCATGATATTCTCCACAGCCTCACGATCCTGATCGAGTGCAGATAGAAGACTGAAAACGTCAACAGGGCGTCCCTCCTGATGGTCGCGAGCAGCAGCGTGTAACACTTTCAAACTGCCGGCAACTAGGTCTGCGGAGTTGTATATTCCTGAGTTTAGATTGCGCATCTCGTGACTAGTGATGTCGATAAACAGTTCCTGCTGGCGACGCATCTCTTCGGCATCCGTGGCGCGTTGCTCAACGGCCTGTAGATGCAGGATCTCCAAGCGACGTCGCTCTTCGATGTTTGTGAGGGAGCCGACCCAACTAGTGAGATTGCCGTCGGAATCGAATTGAGGCCTTATGTCGCATTGGGTGTGCTCGCCATGTAACCAGCGGAACTCGAATGTCGTCGACTCTGGATGTTTATCGAGATTGTTGAAAATAGCCATTGCTGTGTCCCGGTCTTCAGGATGGATACTATTTGGCCACTCGTCGAGAGGTGAATCTCGGGGATGCCCAGAAATGTCGTACCAAGGGGGGTTGACAAACCGAAGATTTCCCTCGGAGTTAAGTGAGAAGATGCCCACAGGAGACACGTTCGTGACCGCAGAATACTCTTCCGCCAGGTTCCGATACCTAACTTCGCTTTCAACCAGAGCCCGCGTCCGTTCATGGACACGCTTCTCTAGCTCGCGACGCATCTTGCCCAGCTGAAGGTGTGTAGTGACTCTAGCAAGCAATTCTTTGCTGGAGAATGGTTTGGGCTACGCTAGACGTCAGCAAACAGCAGGCATAGTCTGAACAGCGTTCGACTCACCAGATAGTCATCAGCTCCAGCTGAAAGGCCGTCTACCCTTGCTTCAGTACCAGCCCGCGCGCTCAACAAGATCACAGGTATGAGTTGGGTGGCCGGATCTTCGCGGAGAGCTTTCAATAGGCCAAAGCCGCCCAGGCGCGGCATCATAATGTCGGAAAGAACAAGATCTGGGGAGAATTGGCGAGCATAACTCAGAGCAGCTTGCCCATCGGCTACGTCCACGACTTGAAACTTCTTGCATAGAATCGATCGACAATACTGGCGCATGTCAGCGTTATCATCGGCCAATAGGATGACCGAATTTCGTATCGAGAGCGCATCATCGGAGGTTACTCCATCGGAACCCGAGCTGGTAGCAGGGTCTGAACCGGAGTTTGAACCGGAGCCAAGGTCCGAGGTGCTGGAGTTGCAGCGCTCCGCGTTGCCATCGGAGTCCCTGACTGAGCTCCCTGTATCAGAAACCGCAGCCGACGGTTTCTCGATAGCCCAACGCGAGGCCTCCTCCACGATGGAAATGTTCTGATACGTCCGCCGAGCGCCTTCCGATTCTTCTGTGCCCGAACTAATCTGATTGGCCGGAAGATGTGCGCTGCCGTACGGAAGCCGTACATAGAACGTGCTGCCTTCATCAATAACGCTTTGCACATCCAGCGTGCCGCCGAGTAGCTTCACAATCTCCAGCGTAAGCGATAAGCCGATGCCAGTACCCTCTTGCGAGCGGCAGCTCGACTCGATTCGATGAAACCTCTCGAAGATCCTGCCTATCTCGGATTCCTCAATCCCGCAGCCTGTATCCGTGACCGAAAACTCCGCAAAATGTGGGCCCCTGGTCACCCTGACCTCGATAGATCCGGCGAGACAGTACTTGAACGCATTGCCTATGATGTTGAAGACGACCTTCTCCCAAAGATCGACGTCCAGCCAGACTTCCACCTTCTCTTTGGGCACACGAACTTCATACGCTATCTGGCCCTTCTTTATTGCGCTTCGGAACAGAGATGCGAGATCCAGCGACAAGGAGGCCAGATCAACCGGCTTGAAGGAGGCGTGCATCCGACCTGCCTCCAGCCTCGAGAAGTCCAATAGGCTGTTGACCAGGTTCAAAAGACGATGCGCGTTTCTGGACGCCACCGTCAACTTGTCTCGGGTGTCCCTACTCAAAGTAGCGGTTTCCCGATCGGCCAGAATATCATTAAGTGGGCCGAGAATGAGAGTAAGGGGTGTTCTGAGCTCGTGATTTACATTGCTGAAGAACATAGTCTTGGCGCGGTCCAATCTGATCATGAAGTCAGTTTCAGAAGTCAGAGAAAACTGGCTGCGACTCACTGAGCCAATTGTTGAGTCTTCGCAACCTCTTC
>KV417814.1:0-41591 GCA_001630335.1 Athelia psychrophila
AATATTGCAGGGTGTGCTGCTCGTGTGACGAATTGTCGTGCTCACCTGCTGGCAGGGATGCTTGGGCGCAGCACAAAGACCTAGACTCATATGAAGCCAAATGGCTGTACACAGATGCTATGATGAAAGTGAGTAGCCCTTGAGCTCTGTTTGTATTCGGATTTCCTGAGCTTTTCCCCCAGGTTCTACGAAAATACTCTGATAAGGCGCTCGCAAGGGAGCTTATACAGGAGCTCGAGTCGTACGGCGGCGATCCCTCCAATCTAGTCATGAGTCGTGAGCTCCCCTTGCCTTCAGTGCCCACCAGTCCCTAATCCTCTCTCTCGCAGGCGAAATGACACAATCTCGTGGATCACAGTCATCGGGATCCACGCGTTCCGAGGACGATGCAAAAAGTCCCTATCCACCGAGGGCAGTGCCGTCCAACATCTTCAGCAACTCCAACCTTCCACAAGACCCCGAAGACGCCGACACGACCTCCGAGGACGACACAGATGACGAGGCACACCCCCTCCCCCCGCCCAGCCAATACAACCGTCCGCAATCATCCCAATCCTCGCATAATTACCGCACACCTTTGGGTGGATCCATGATGTCTCCCCCGCCCACGGTCATATACCAGCAACAGCACCAGCAACCCTCAGGGTACGAAACGGCCTCCGCCTTCGCCGAGCCCGGGACCGCGGTAGCCCACCCGTCATTATATCCAGGCCACCGGTCCGGTTCGTCGCAGGACTACACCGTAACGCCCACAACCTACACCAACCCCGCCTTCCGCGCCGCGCCCCACCCGCTCTCCACGCGTTCATTTCCCCTCCCCGCCCGGCCCGCGTCGCGCCTCTCGCTGGAGAACGCGGTGGAGAACGTCCAGGCGCACCTCGCCGCGCTCACCGAGCGGATAGAGTCGCTCGAGGCCGGCCGGCCGCGCCACCAGCGCCACTCGAGCAACATGTCACTGTCCGGCAGCGGATCGCCGGGGTCGCGGTACCCGGACGTCCGCGGGGACTACGAGTGGGACCTGAACGATCTCGGGATGTGGTCGCTGGTGCTGAGCCCCGTGACGCGTGTAGGCGCCGCACTGCGCAGTGTCACCAAGTTTTTTGCGACAAGCGAGCACTCGCCGATGCTGATCGTCGTCAGGCGGTTGTGCTTAGACGCGTCGTTCATATTCTTCCTCTTATATTTATTACGGTCGGTCTGGAGGAAGACGGGTGTGCGGAGACGAGAGGTCAAGCTCGCGCTCAAGTTACTGGGCCAAGCGCTCATCGGTAGGCAACAAGACCGGGCACTTACCGATCGCGGGGTTGGAGCTTGATGTACGCCACGTCTGTGCCTATATCAACGTTTCGCATTGGCTACAGGACTAACAAGTTGTTATTTATATAGTACACACGTACATTCCCCGACTACTTTGCTACATAATGTCGTATTTGCAAAATCACCATTATCTGGAGGACAGCTATGCCATGTCAACCACGCATCGAATGCAGTCTCCCGCCTAAGAAACGTGATTAGGAGTATCCGCGCAGAAGGGATGAAAGCTACTCACATGCATGTCATGGAAACCATCGTTGATTTCTTCAAACTTCCTATGGTGGGTGACGTATTCGTCGATCTTGACTTTCCCCTGCAGATAGTCTTGAACAGATATCAGTGAAGAGTCTCGTTGCAGGGTCAAGCTCGAGCTACCTTCAACGAGACCTGGAATCTCAGTCCTGCCTTTGACACCGCCGAATGCAGAGCCTCGCCATGTTCGTCCGGTTACCAATTGGAATCTGGCCACATCATGTGAGCCCTCTGCATCAAACCAGCTTCACGTAGGGCTTACGGGCGAGTAGAGATCTCTTGGCCGGCAGCAGCGACACCAATGACGGTTGATATTCCCCAGCCCTTGTGGCATGCCTCCAGCGCTGCTCGCATAACGTGGACCTAACGGGATGGGCGACGACACATTGTGAGCAGCCTGCTGAATCCCTGTGCACTCGCACTCACATTCCCCGTGCAATCAAAGGTGTAATCAAGCCCTCCGTCCGTGATCTCCACGAGGTAATCCTGGATCTTCTTGCCATCCGGCAATGTAGCAGGGTTCACAAAGTCGGTGGCGCCCATCTTCATGGCCCATGCTTCTTTGCCTGGGTTCGTGTCAACGGCGATGATGCGCGAGGCCTTGACGAGGTTGGAGGTTTGGATGACACCGAGACCGATGGCGCCCACACCGAAGACAGCCACGGTTGACCCAGCTGCGATACAATTATAGATGAGAGGGGTATCGGGAAATGGTATGCAGAGCGACGTACTGATACCAGGCTGCTTTACGACGGCTCCCCACGCAGTGGTGATACCACATCCCAGGAGACAGACCTTTTCCAGAGGAGCTTTCTTGTCGACCGCGACCACGGATACATCGGCCACCACTGTATATTGCGAGAAAGTGGACGTGCCCATCTGCAAAGAACACAGTCAGTTTTGTATCAGCGCACACCAGAGATATACACCGACAAAGTGATACACGTCTTGGCCCTTGCACTTGAAGCGGACAGTCTTGTCCGGCATGAGACCCTGTCCCTGTGTTGCTCGTACTGATATAGCGATCAGATCGAGCTACGCCAGCAGCGATCGTAAGACCTACCGGAACCGCACAGGTTTGTCTTTCCGCTCTTGCAGAACTTGCATTCGCGACATTCTAAACAAATATTTAGGATTAAACCACGATATAGAACACCTTGAAACTTGCCCGCAGTGTAGAGAGGAATAACGTGGTCTCCCTGTAGAGATGTTAGGCGACACGGTGTGACAGAGCACCGTTCATGTGCTTACGACTTGGACACTGGTGACGCCTTCTCCTATCGATTCTACCTAATCGATCCTTTATCAGCACTTTAATCAATACCCAAGGGTCATTAGCTTACAACTCCTCCACCCTCGTGTCCAAGGATGACGGGGAATGCACCCTGAATGTCAATCAGCTACTACCCAGCTCCTGGCGACAACGATACGTACCTCAGAGTCTTTCCCGCTACGAGTGTATTCATCGGTGTGGCAGATACCTGTACATATATCAGAAAAGACCACTTGCTGGAACGCGAATACTCACCAGTGTAGAGAATTTTGATGCGAACTTCATGAGATTGAGGCGGGGCGACTTCGACGTCTTCGATTTTGAGGTCCTCTCCTGCAGCCCAGCACACAGCGGCTTTGCAATGAATGGTCTTTCCTGCTGTTGCGGATGACATGGTGGTTCGAGGGAGATAGGAATGAATGGATCAACTGTATCCCAAAGATTAGATTATAAAGCGACGTCAGTAACCGAAACGTGACGCGTGCAGCCCAATGTGGCAGCTTTTCATATCGTTCACATATCTCGCTTCTCCTCCTCGACCCTCAGCGGAGCTCCTTTTTAATTTCAGCGCGGAACGCGATCGAGGTCGGGGAACCGCGATAGCTTAGATTTGACGTCCTTTGTTGTTATCAATGTCATTCACAAATCTGTATTACAAGCGCGTGCGTGAGTTTATAGATCGGCACACAGCGATATTGTGATGCCTCGCTTACCAGCTTATCAGGCGACCGGTACTCCTAAGGCCTGCTTTGTATGCTATAAGCCTTCCAACACTGTCCTCGCCACAATCAACACGATCGATTTTCTCTATACCTGCGATACACACCTCACAGATCCTGGTTTCGCCACTCTTGTGAATGATGGCGAAGATGCAAAGAAACCAGTAATGGATGCGGACGAGATCGCACGAGTGAAAAGAGAGTGGGAAGAGCAACAGAAACGCAAAGCGGAGAAGGAAGCTGCGGCGAAGGAGAAGGCGAAGGCTGAGGAAGCCAAGGACGCGAAGGACACTGACGGCGAGGCAAAGCCCGCAAAGAAGACCGTGACTCTTCCAGGCACTTGGACACCCCCGCCTGCGCCCACACCGACGCATCAGAAATATACGCTGCATCGCGATATGTTCTCTCTGCGGCAGTCAGAGCATCGCAGACGACGACAAACAGCGCAGGCCAAGTCTCTTGCACCCAGACTTCCCGGTGCGCCGCGAGGAGATCTAGCATGAAATCCATAATATGCATTTGTTTGCTTTCATTTGTTTTCAGTTGTGTGGTAGTTTCGAGGATCAATATAATATATTACACTCTCTAAGAAATGCGGGTTGATGCAGAAATTGAGCGCAGTACATGCATTAAGTAAAATAGGTCCGTTTGATATCAAGATTGCTTGAAAGGATTGCAATCACACACCACTGAGCGCACCGCAAAACTCGATACACTCCCAAAGGCCAGACCCGCTATTAAACAAAATATAGCTAACGTTGCGGCGACGGCCACATCCTCCTTCCTACCTTTCAGCCGCGGGTTATGCTCCAGCGACGAAGCGGACATTATGCAGACGCTCGACACATATCCGCTGGAGGAGCCGAAGGCGAACAGAAGCAGCATGTACACGACATCTGAGCTGATGATGGGAGTGGCCACGGTCCCTGCCGTTGCTCGTTGGAGGTTGCACATGAGAAACAGTGGGATGAAGAGCGTGCGTGCGAGGGAGAGTGTAAGAATGCGCTTGGCAGACCATGTAACGAAGCGTGGGTTCATGGGGATGGTGCGGCCTACGAAGTCGCCGATGTTAAATACGAGAAAGTGGTAGGCGCTAAAGAGCAGAGGATGTACGGCAGGTCCAGTAGACATTATGGACGTGGTTATCGCCGGGAACACGGACTGAAGTTTCAAGTTGTTAGTATCGATCATTCCTCGCACTTTGGGAACGTACCAATGTGACAATGTATACATACGTTACGGCGATTTCGTAAGTGATATTCGCTTTAGCCACGCGCATAATCTGACCCTTGGTGTCCGATGGCTGGCCGCGAGACATCAGACCTTCTGTCTCAGTCAAACTCGCACTGAGTGACCGCGCCCGTCGCTGGCGGTGCTCAAAGGGGGCTATTACAGCTTTGTAGGCCGGCTGCCCCGTCAACCATGCAAATATAGTCACGACGGAGATTAAGAACAAGGTAGACAGGGCGAGAAATGTGAATGCGGAGCGCGCCTCCGCTGCGCCGTCTTCATTGGGCGCTGAAGGCGTGACAGGTGAGCCGCCCCAGGAGACACTGGCGGTCGCGCTTAGGACCTGAACGAGGCTCACAAGAACACCAACAGCGCCTTGACCGGACATAGTCGCCCCAATGGCTGTGGGTCCAAATAAGGAGGCAAGAGCGATAACGGCCGGTTGGAGATATGCGTTTGCTGTTGCCTGGAGCACCGAGTTCGTGAGGACAAAGGAGACAAATATTGTTCGAGATGTGTGCGTGAACGTAGTCATTGCCAGGAGGAATGTTAAGAATGCCAGGATAACCGATGAGATATATATGCGCCGAGCAGGTGAGGCCTATCGATTGCTGGGGTCAGAGTGGAACATTAACAAGTTCGGACAACATACTTGAGTGGAGGTTGCCGTGGTATATATGAAGACGAGCAAGCTCGTCGCTGTAAAAGATGTCGATAGATATGATGCGAACGTAGACTGGTATGATGACCCAGATAGCCGGGAGAGGAAGTACGGTGTCGCCGTGATCAACTCTGCCAACCAGGTTCAGTTCATTGAGGATATCATAAGATTGAATATCACAGTACCATTCCATGGCAACAGGAGCGCACATCCAAAGATGAAGAACGCAACTCGAATACCAGGTTCGATAGGTGAGTCCGTTTCGTTTGGAGGCTCATCTACGAATGATTCTACGTCCAGCTGACTCTCTGCATCAGAGTCCTGCGTGCCATGGACAGTCGGGTGGAAAAGTTCTTCTTCCGACGAGGGTAGGACGTTGCTAGACATGGGCGACCAAGGAGTTCAAGATAGAGACGGGGCAGGAGGCCACTGCTATGACCGAGCACGACTCAAACAGAAGCGCCCGTGCGCGAAGCGTGACTTGAGGTAACGATTATGATTCAGATGTAACGCTCTGAACACAAATTATACGATTATATTTAGTGGTGCCATCCTTAAGCAGATGATGAGGTCGACTTCATAGAGCCTTTCGCTTTGGGGATGACTTGGTTCGGCGCTACAGCCAAGACCAAGTCCTCTAACCTCTCCCCTTGCCTCCTCGTCTTCTTCGCCGTGGCCTTCCGGCCTCTCTGAATCTTCTCTACCCTCTCCTTTGTCATCCACCTCGCTTTCTTTAGCGCCTTCTCGTCGTTCACCAGTCCCTGGCGCCATTTGTACATGGCTTCAGCAGTGGCTTCACGCACAGTACGACCCTTGAGATCGTTGCATTCCGCATCTATCATCTCCTCGCGACTGGAGTCTCTAGCTGCCTGGAAGTGCTGCCAGCGGGCCTGTTTCTTGGCACGCGAATGAGGGTTTGCCAGCTCTTTGTACAGGTGGACCTCCATCGGTCTGGACTGGTCAAAGGGCTTCGGAGTGGGGTTGAACAAATAGTTGATGTATGCCGCCTCGGAGGCAGGTTCTGGGACGCTCGCAGAGATGCGCGTAGGCAGGGTGGGTGACCAGTATGTGCGCTCGGCAACTGCCTCCTTCAACGTGTCATAGATGGGATGCGCTGTGGGGGTTGGTCAACTTGATGCCTCACAATGAAATATGAGAGCATACGCTTTGGGTGGGGTGCCCTGATTGGTCTGGGCCACGGAATTTTCGACAGCGTCTCCATGAGCGGGGACTTGTTGGGAAGTTTGGGCCACATAGCCTTGACAGTTCGGTCCCAAATATAACGCCCTCGGAAAGAGTCATAACGCTTATTGGCCGTCCCTAAGCGCAGTGCAAAAACGCTAGAAAGAAGGGTCATTGGCAAAGTTCCCAATAGTGCGTTTAGGATACATACTTTTTGGACAGGACTTCCCCGTTGCCAGTGTTGAAATTCTCTGTACCGAGGTATAGCTGGCATCGAGAGTAATGTATACTCTTGCTTTGCCTCATTTTGCCTCCAGGAACCTGGAAGACTATTAATGACGTCGCGCATAATGTGCAAGCGGGAAGCACATACGCTTCGACTAGTACCCTTCAAGAACACCTTGTTGCTGAGCTTGTTAATGCTGAGCACCTCATAGAGCTTCTTGGAGGGGTCTCGGAGGTCGGCAATCTTGTCTCCTGGTACAACATTCCAAAATTTGATCCTGTCGCTCGGACGAACAGACTTGATTATGGGTTCGCGAAAACTCTGACGAGTAAGCCAGTAGCGAGGGAACTTCAGAAGGTGGCGAAAGTCACGCGTGAATGGAGAGGTAGTGGTCGCCTTGAGGAGCTCTCTCCTCTGGAGATGCATTGCCGGCATGTTGACAAGAGGAGTGCAACGGAGGGTAAAGAGAACGAAGGCGCGCCAGCGACTCAAAGCTAAGCTGCAAAATCCGAGCACGTGCACCCGTCGCCAGAATTTCTGAATTTCGGTCGATCGTTTTCGACTCTTTCTCGCCTCTGCCTCCTTACTCTTCTCACCAATGCCCAAGGAATTTCGCAAACGAGGAAAGAAAAACAAGAAAGGCGCCGATAAAGACGAATGGAAGCCGCCCAAGGAAGATCGACCTTTAAATCAGGATCAGCCTGAGGAAGGGCGTTCATGGATTATCCCTGCCTCGAAAGAAGAGGATGAGGTTAATCTCGAGGCGCCATTTGGCTACATTGATGTCAATGTGAAAGCGTATTTTCGCACAGTTGATGTGCAGATTCGCGACTGGCAAGTCAATGAAGCAGAGGCGACTGAAGATGGGGATCCGAATGAAGGTGAGCTATGCTTGAACAGCTCCGATGTTCGTTCTGATAAACCTCTGTAGAAAGACGAATGTTCTTTGTTGCCGCTCTCACTGAGATGTCGGATAAAGAAACGCAACTCGCGACGGACCCGGATTGCTCAAATGTCCTTGAACGAATGTCCTATTCCATGGATGACTTTGCGAGACGAGTCTTTGTCGACAGGCTCGCTGGCTCGTAAGTAGAACTCGAGTTACAATGCACTGTCATCATTAATGGGTGGTTCAGATATGAGGTCCTGGTGAAGCATAGATTTGCTTCTCATGTCTGTCAGACCCTATTCACAGTAGCAGCCGATACTATTGCACGTGAGGTCCGTTCTTCTGCAGATTTCTTCCAGGAATTATCTGCTAACTTGTCGCAGGAGAAAGGGATTTTACCTCCAACGACTGACTTTCCCAACGAGGGCGAACTGCGGACACTGACGGAACAGATCCCAGCCATCTGCGAGGTACTTCAGCTCTTTGCAAGCTGCCGATAGTACTCTGACCACCTCTCGAATAGGAATTAGTACCTTCTTTCACACAATTGATCATGGATCCCTTCGCCTCGCATGTTATACGCGCCCTGCTTCTCCTCCTCTCCCCCTTGGCGAACTCTTCCAATGACGCCTCAAAGTCTCATCAAAATGTCCGCTCCAAGAAGAGCGCAGCGTGGAAGGCACGTCAAGCACCCATGAAAAACGTGTTCGCAGAACATAAAAGCAAAGCCACGGAGGGTGGCAATCAAGCCATTACCACACCAAAGGCATTCAAAAAGGCCGCCGCGAACTTCGTACGGATTCTTCGGGAGGAGCTTGGGGCCAATGAAGTCAGAGCACTTGCTGCCAATAAAGTGGCTAGCCCGGTATTGCAGGTATGGCCAGCTTGCTTGTTCCATTCAGACAAGTGTCCTGGCTCATTGACTGAAGATATTATTGGAAATCGAAGCCGACCAATGCATGTCTGACGCTCCTGACTCCCTCATGGACCGAGTGTTAGTTGGGATAATCACATTATACAGTAAGTGCTTTCAAAAATGTTCAGGAAGGACAGGCAGTCATGCAATCTGAACGCCTCTAGACGAAGACCCTTCTGCGGTTCCTGAGCAATCCGACTATCTCTCCACTCTTCTGCGCGACCCCACATCTTCGCACTTGCTGGAAACTCTGGTCACACGAGCCCCAGAGCGGGCCTTCGTGTCTCTCTGGTCGACTTATTTCCAAGGGAACATGTCGCGACTAGCTGCCCATAATGTTGCGAATTTCGTGGTCGCCCGGGCCCTAGGGCGAGCCAGTCCCGAGCAGTTATCGGAGGCTTGTCAAGAATTGAGGGACTCTTGGGCAAAGATCATCAGTAAGTGGAAGCCTAACGTGGGTGCTCCCTACTCACCATTTGATTTAGAATTATCGAGATCGGGCGTCCTCAAGGCAGTAATAGACAGAGCAGTAACTCTCCATAATTCAGAGAAGGAGATCGGAGAGGTGAGCACAATCAAGCCAAACAGCGAGGATTCGTGTTTAACGTGTTCATCACAGGCAATCTGCACAGCATTCGAGCTGGAAACGCCAGAAGACTACAACATGTTCGTGCCTTGCGTGATGATTTTGAAGCCCTTGAGCGTCAGTGCAAATTATGATACATATGCGGTTGTTGTGCTAAAGCCCATCTTCTGCAGCAATATCGGTCAATCTTGGCAATGGTGCCATCAACTCCGCACAACGGTCAAGATGATCAAGACCGCCACTCAAAAGGACGGACGGACAGCTCTGATAACCCACTGGAGCCGAAGGTACAAGGCGCTTTGCTGTTACAATCTATGCTGCTTCTGCATGAGCCGCATAATGAGCTCGTTACCAACAGGCAAGAACCTCCCAAGCTGCCCGTCCATCCAACTAACATGGTTTACACAGCATAAAAGCACTACCAATCGAGGATCTGTTGAAACTCGCGCATCATCCGACAGGCTCCAGAGTCTTTGATGTACTATTTGAATCCTCTACAGTGCCCTACAAAGTAAAACGAACATTTGTGATGTCATTCATCGACCACTATCATACTTTGGTAGACGATCGAATTGGCAGCCGGGTTGGAGATCGCTGCTGGGCGTTCGCAGACCCTTATCTAAGAGTAAGAGTTCTCTAGCTCCCGCGATGAAATTGCTAAAGCCCTGCCATCGCAGGAAAAAATTGCCAAGTCTATGTTTTCCCAAGAACAGTTTCTCGCTGGGTCATTCTATGGCAAATTCTTCGCCCGTCACCTCAACCTGTATCTCCTGCAACGGAAACCGGAAGAATGGAGGAACTTGCAGATACAAAATAAGGCCGCGCAAGCGCTTAAAGCAGCGCCTACACCATCTACCACTACAGAACCTTCCACGGAACCCACTCCAACATCTGACGAAAAGTCAAAGAAGAAGCGAAAACGAGGCTCGGCTCCGGGCAACGAAATAGACGCGCTGTTTGATACGTCCCTGGGCAAAAAGCTTAAGCGGGTCGCTCTGAATCCTGAAGATCTGTCCGCCGCAAACAAAACCGACAAGCAGCTGCCAGCGAAGGGTGACAAAGGGCTCGATGACATTCTGACTGCCATCCGTGCTGCACCAAAAGGAGATGGCGATTCTTCCAGAAAGAAGAAGTCTAAACAAACCTAGTTGATGGGAGCCCGGAGGCCCCACTCGAAGTTACCCAGATTCCACTCTCAGCAGCTGTGCTGCTCTCCGGCTGCTCGCACTCCATGCGATGCAAGACTGCTACGATGGTCTGCGGTATTCTGATCGAGGTAGGCAAACCGTCTCCCGAGTCCGGAGAGGATTGCTATAATCGTACGTATGATAATCAGATATTCGCGAAGTTTTCAATTATGCCCCTCTTTGGAGTCATCATTCGATGAGCAGCTTCGGGATGTCTAATTGCAAGTTTCACCGCTGCTCATTGTAAGTATCATTCGAAAAACTTGAATTCTGACACGACTTGATTGAATGCTTCCACTTTGGTATATCCAATTGCAAGACATAACTGCCAACAACCTGTATCGCGGGATGGTGGAGCTAGATCCGCTATACAGCTAAATACAGAAATGTGCAAGTTTGAAACCCAACTCGAATAGATTAGCGAGAGTTGGGATCTGAATCGGCCACTTATCAAGAGCGCGCAGATTCAGATTTACAGCTTACAGCTTACACACCAGGTTGATCATATCATGTACATGTGACACGCAGACACGCATGTATGTGACAGTTCCACAGCCTATCGATATATCACCGCAGCACACCGCAGCTCTCAGCAGGGCAAAATCCTCCTATAACCGGGTTAGCCCAGGTTGGCACTTTCATCAATAGTACAATACGGCCAGTATCCTCCGCTATACAGTCCGCAACTGCGCAGTGTAAGTATATAACACCAGTCGTGTTGCGCCACCTATTATCCTCCCTCTTATCGCGTACCATAGCCGCGCGAACTCGTTACAACCATGGCCATCTCCCCCTACGCGTTCTGGTCCGGCGTCCTGGCGGTTCTGAAAGCTTTCGTCTTTCTCGGTTCGGAACTCAAAACAATTGCCACTTTATAAATATTAACACCGTCTACAGTCGGTTTCGTAGCAATATCCACGCCAATTGAGGGCATATTCGCCCGGTGGAGAGCCACCTACAGCCCCAAGGTCGTCCAACTGGAAGGCGCCGAGGAAGATGCCAACACCAAGAAAGTCAACAATGTCTTCCAGATGCTCGGCAGGGTGTATAAAGTCGAGGTCAGCCCAGCAGCCGCATCGCACAGTCTGCAGCCGCTGAAATGATCACACAGGGTGTTGTAGGCCTGTACAAGGGCATCAGTCAGTGGCATGATTTACACCGCGATCCATGCCTCGTCCTGACATAGCGACATCTCAGTGCCCAATATCATCGCCTTCGCCGCCATCAACATCTGGACGCTCATCGCCCACCTGGCTGGCCTTTCAATCGACAACTTCATACGACTGCGCTGGCACTTCGACAACAAGGTCGCCTTTTACCTGTTTGAAGTGTTCTCGCGCTCGGTGCGCGTCGCAGTGTTCGTCGTGCCGGCGTTGATCTTCACGATCCTCTACTATCGGTTAGTGCTCAGCTACCCAGACTTATCACGGATAATGCTGACAGACACTTGCAGCGTGGTCACTACCCCTCTCGTGCTGCCCGTCCACAAACCCGTGCTTGCCCTCCGCCTGCTTTTCACCCCCCAAGAGCTCCGTGCACCCTGGAAACTGTACACGCCTGCGCTTATCGCGACCCACGCGTTCCCCATCGCCTGGACGATCGAGATTCTGCAGCGCATGCAGAAGATACTTCCTCCCTTCGATGTTGGTGTTATTCAATGCTGCATTATCCATTTGCTAACGTGGCTTTCCATGCTATAGAACAGCCACACCGAATATGTCTGGTGGAGGGTGGTTCTGGCCATCGTGACCATCACCGTGGCGTTGGTGGTTTTCCCCGTTTTGGAGGTCGTCAAGGCAAAACTGAGCGTCCAGAAAATCGGGGCTACTCACACGGCTCTCCCGACCGAGGAGCGCGAGACGCAACCTGCGGTGGCCGAGTATCCCGAGGAAGTTGTCGGGCAAGTGTCTGCGTCTGCTTCTCGCCGTTGCCAAAGCTGACCAGTGCAATAAACATTGTAGATTCCGCCAGGAGCCCTACAAGGGTTTGTTCGACAGCGTCAAGAAGATCGCCCACGAGGAAGGGGCCAAGGCGCTCTTCCGTCTGTGGTGGGTCAGCGCCATCGGCACCTTCTTCATCTCTGGCGTCGCGAAGTGGGTCTTCAAGTACAACTTCCTGTCGAATTAGGCCTGTGTGGCAGTGCGGCAGGAGCTGGAATGTGTCCCAGAAGTTGTGTACAAATATGCAAATCCACTTTCCTGTTAGTTGAAATTTAAAATTTGAGGGTCTGTCCGAACACTCCACGTATGCAAGAGCTTCGGTCAAAATGTATCATTGCTCCTGCAGACGATGATGGACTCAAGCAGCTGTTGCAAGGGTACTATTCGAGCGTCGTGAAATAGGGCAGGATTGTGGAAACCCCCTCACCGTTGCCCTTGTCGTGCTATGGCGCCACTCCAACGGCGCACAGGTTGGATGTACTTAGGATTACTAGCTGCCAGCGAGGCAGGCGAGAGGGTCTTGGAGAAGGTCCAGCATTAGATAAATTACGCAGGACATGCACACAACGACGGGTGATAAATTAAACCAGCACTTTTATGAGCTGCCATACCTTCGCAGGTAGCAGCGTAACAGGGCACCGGCCTGCCTTCTCGACGTGGTCGAATGCGTCGCGGTGGCAGAACATGTAGCCCGACGGAAATGCGGTCAAAATGCATCATTGCTCCTGCAGACGACGATGAACACAAGCCGCTGTCGCAAGGACAATATTCGAACAGGACGAAATAGGGCAGTATTGTGGAAACTTTCCCCCTCATTGTTGCCCTTGTCGTGCTATGGCGCCGCACCAGCGGCGCACACGTTGGATGTACTTAGTATTACTAGCTGCCAGCGAGGCAGGCGAGAGGGTCTCATTGAAGGTCCAGCATTAGATAAATTACGCAGGACACGCACACAACGCCGGGCGATAAACGACAAATCAAACCAGCACTTTTCTGAGCTGCCAGACCTTCGCGGGCAGCAGCGTGACAGGGCACCGGCCCGCCTTCTCGACGTGGTCGAACGCGCAGCGGTAGCAGAACACGTACCCCGACGGAAACGCGGTCGCGTTGTTGATCGGCCCGTGGCACAGCGCGCACTGGCCGTACTTTGTGCGGTCGAAGGGGACGCCCCCCGGGTGCGGCGCGAGCATCTTGGGCGGCGGGACGGCGGGCCCGAGGGGCGAGCTGCTGAGGGAGCGCGCGGGGGAGCCGGGGGAGTACCACCATTCTAGGAATTTGATGAAGAAGATGGCGGTGGGGAGGAGCAGGCGGAGCGAGTCGAACAGCAGTCTGGGGGAGGACACGAGCAGGCGTCTCATAAGCGCTATTATGCCCTTCATGGGGGGCGGTCCAGGGGGCTTTCGTCCCGCTAGACCGGCTTGTCGCTGCATGGGAGAGTTAATACCGCGTAAAGGCCGAGAGAAATGAAACTCACGAAGTCTTCGACACCCAAGCGCCGCAAGTCAACGCCGACCCATGCGAGCCATGGCCTGTAGAAGGGCGTCTGGTCGAACAGGTATGCCACGTTGGAAGCGAGTAACCAGACCTCGAAGGTCATGTTCACCCATGGGTAAACGGCTTTGAAGCCTCTGCGGAGGCGGCCATTCAAACTCTGGCGGGAAACGCGATGAGTATTAGTTCATTACTGTTCACTCAAGAAGGCTGACCTGATCTGTGAGAGCCTGGAGCTGTCGGGTTTCGTTCCCGCCCTCCATTATATCGGAATCGATACCCCCTCCCAGTTCTTCATAGTAGTCTTGTGCTTTGGCTCTGAGGTATGGAACTCCCACCTAGCACTTTAATCAGAGCTTGCCAGTTACGTGCGATGGAATACTCACCAAGAACACAAGCGACCGCCATATTTCTCGGGTGCGCAGCTTCTCCCCGACCGGTATGCCGCCAACCGCAGCCTTTGCCCTCTCGGTTTCTATCCACGGCTTGCGTCTTCTCTTCAGCCCGTAGAAATTCTCCGAAAATGACGCGTCTGCAGTACGGGCGTTTCAATAACGGGAGTGCAGCTTAGAAATCTCGGCAAGCGTACTGTGTGTCCGAAGGAAATGTCTCTCCACGAACAGCATGATGATGGCATAGAAATCTTCATGCCGGTTGACGATGCGCAGGAGGTATCTGGGATATCTTTGCGCGAAAACCTGCGCCCAAGAGGTCAGTCTGGACTGTGATGTGTGATCGGGCGACTCACGGCCAGAACATACTTCAAAGCCGGCTGAAGCAGGTCGCGCAGCTGCTCCTGCGCAACGAGCTCGAACAGAGACGGCTTGAGGGGGTCGCCGCCGACATCGTTGAAGAATTCCATCACGCAGCCTGCGTCGAATGTGGGCGGTGGTGGTGGTTGTGCCGGTGTATGTGCGCGGGGTGCAAACACAGGCCCCGGAACTCGAAGCTCTGGGCCGACGTGACGTCCGCGACTGTGACCCTACGACGGCTCTACATACACATCTGTCTAAGTTGTCTGGAATAAACCGATTCATTTGACTGGGAACCGAATATCTGGGCCCTTGTCATTCTGCCTGTCCGTTGCCCTGCCGCGCACGCGCCGGCCGCGCGAACCCAAGGCGCCTCATTGCCAAGCCTCGAGGCCCCTTGTCCTGTCCAGTATTTGATCCAGCTTACGTCGGCCCAGCGCATCTCAACTCCCATACCCTCCCCCGATCTCCCAAACCCGGTGGCGTATACCCATCCGCATCGACCTGCACCGGATGTTCAGCTCCTACCACGACATGCCCACCCCATCCGATCTCGCAACGCAGGCGCTGACCGCCGAGACCACGTATCGATTCCAGTCGTTTTCGGCCAACGACGCCGTCACAATAGGCCTGTCGCTGCGCAAGCGCTTCCGGGCGAGCTCCCGGCACGGCAAGGGGAAGGGGCTTGTCATATCCGTGCAGACGATCGCCGGGCACTGCGTGCGTCTCAAAGGCCGTCCTATGCATGCCCCTCTGACATTGAATAGTTGTTCTCTTGCACCGTCGGTGATCTGGGCCACCCGAGCGGCCTGGGGGATGTCAGCATGGACAGCTGGCAGGTCATCGAAGGCATGATCAACGTCGTGCGGCGGACGGGCCATTCGTCGTTCTACGTCGAATCGAGCATGGGCGCGATGGGGAAAACCGCGAAACAGATGCACTTGCAAGGCGAATTACGCGTCAATGGCGGCGGTATGTCGTTATAAGGTGCTGTCTTGACCATTTAACCAACCTCACCTCACGCAGCATTCCCTGTCTGGTTGGAGGTACGTACATCCGCACCGTACCGAAAACACCAGCTAAACGTTTCACAGAACGCGCCGTGCAGTCCGATTGCCGTCATTGCCGCATACTCAGGATCCAGCCAAGAGGACCACCATGTGCGTCTTCCCAGCCGTGTCACGGCGGTCCATTAATTGTGCTTGCCTTCCGCAGCTGGTGGTGAACGTGGTAAAGGACTACCTGCAGAAGCTGGCGAGAAACTCGATGGCCGCCCATTCCGAGGCCACCACAGCCCCGGCGATGATACCCATACGCGAAAGCACGGTACGCCCCCATGCTTTCCCTCTTACGTGCCTTGCATGGCTGACCGCCCGGCGCAGACCTGGATCCAGGAGCCGGCCAGCCGCTACCGCGAGGGCTCCGAGTCTCCGCCGTTTGAATCTCATGATCAGCAGCACGACTCCCGGGACGACGAGTACCACGAATGAGGAATGAGGAATGAGAAATAGGATAGATTGTCGATACAGGGAGCAGCAACTGTAATATAGGGACGGGGCGGGATGTAATAGCCGGGAACGCCGTGCAGCGGAGACCAATAGACCAATAGCAAATAACCAATAGCACGCTTAGGAGCTGTCCTCTTCGTGCGACGGGCTGGGCTTGCTGCTCAGCACGCGGATGCTCTCTAGTCAACAGGTAACAGGATACGTCAGCTGCTGCCGGCCCGGCGCGAAAACGGATGACCGACCGTGTCTCAAGAATATCTGCCGCTGGCCCTGGGGCGTGTCGGGCGCGGCGTCCGCCTCGGGCTCGCGCAGCTCAAAGTTGGCCTCGACATAGACCTGGGAGCCCTTTGTGAGCTTGGTCAGGAAGGTGTTCGCGCCCGGGCTGAAGGAGAGGACGTTGTGCCAGGTCGTCGTGCTCTCGCCGCGCGCTGCGGGCCAGAACGAGCCGTCAGTAAAACGCGTGTATAGAGGAGACAGGGTGCTCACAGCCGTCGGGGTTGGGAGGGGGGCCCGGGTAGTTGGTGGTCGCGACGGTGTAGCTGCGCGCGGCGTCAGCGCCGAAGCCGGGTCTCTGGGGGTTGGGGGGCACTCACGAGACGTATTCCTTGTCGTTCTTCGTCGTGCGGAGCTCGGGGTTCTTGCCCAGGCGGCCGACGAGAATGAGTTTGGCGACGTCCGCAGAACGCGCCGAGGAGGTGGAAAAGGCCTAAATAGAGCGGCGTTCAGTACGAACCGCGGGTGGTGGATGGCAGGAGCGTACGCGGGCAGCGGTGCGCGAGATACCAGCAGAACGAATAGCGGAGAGCATTACTACAGTGAGTGTGAATAAAGACGGGGTGGTAGAGACTCGAGAGCGTCAATTTGGCTTTTGCGCCGCGCGCCTTGCCGATTTCAGACTCGGGTTCAATAACCTGGTTCACCTTGTATGTAGTACCAAAACATTAGTAAGCACTTTGCTCAAGATATCTCCGGGCTGTCCTCTTGTCGCCCAGAATCACAGCAACTGACGAAATTTTCACAGATATTCATAAATGGCCGTTTCAACACCACACTGGTGACTTGGGCACCCAATATCCTGTTGAGGCCTCGTATTGGCACATGCCACGCATATATCACATTCGAGAGGACATATTTCGAGAGGACACGCGCTCCATCGGCCGTCTTGGATGACTATCTGGGCCCCGCGGCGCTAAATGACGCGTCGACACGCCCAACTGTCGCCCCCAAAGCTCAGACCTTCAGCTCACGATCAAGCAAAATGGCCTTCAGCAGTCCTTCCTCGGACACTCGCGCCGCGTTATCGTCGCCAACCTGACCCCAGTGATTCTTGCAGAAATGATCCCTCGTGTGACCACACATAGATGGATGCGTTTCGGATTGGCGGCGCTGCTGGGCACCTGCTGGGAGAACGAGAAGCAAGACCTTAGACCTGCGAGGACTCGCAGTGACGGTGGTGCGTGCGTGGATCTGACCCGGTGATATTGGGTGTAATTCTGGTGTAATCTCTAGATGAATGGCTGAGATCCCTTTGGAAAGCAGTCATGACTGTCAACATCGATATCAGAGAGTACTCACGAGTCACGATTCGGCGAGAAACCGCGCATGTGGAAACACGGTACGGTCGATAAAGTCGAATGAACAAGCCCCTAAATTCCATCAGTAGTCGATACAAGTACATTTCCGTTATCTACATGTTCGTACCCGTACGTATGTGTGTGAATCCAAGTGCCAGAATGCCGATGAACCGATGACCCAATTATATAGTACAGTGCCGAAAGGCGGGTGAGTGTGAGATGCCAGGTAGTTAGTAGATGCGAAGTGGGGGTGGGGATGAATGCCATGTAATAAGAGTATGCAGATGGGGAGATAGATCTGGGGATGCCTGTATGATAGCGGTGGGGGGAGGCGAGAGGCGAGATGCGAGATGCGAGGGTGACTGGGACCCGAGAATGATGAACCGAGGAAGAGTAAAGTCAGAACCAGAGGGGGTAGGAATAGGAAATAGGAAATATATAATAGTGATATGCCTTACGCGTTATGTGTGCGTGTCAGGGCGTTTCGTGATAAGTAATTGTGGTATTGTCTGCGGAGCAGGGTATCACTTGGGCACGGGAGATCGTCGTCCGTCGTCCATCTTATCGGACGACGACGACGGCCGTCTCGTCCGCGTGTCTATTTTTGCGCTCAATCTGTAGGGGTGCTTCAGCCTTAGTGTTCACAGGGGAGGAAGATGCGGGGGAGGGGACGGGAGGTGGGGGCAGGACTGACATGGTGCGCGGCGACCACGAGCGGATCCCGCCGCGTGCCGTCGGGGTTGTACTTGTACTTGGCCTTGGCCTTTGGGCTGTGCCTGCGGCCGTGCTCGCGGCCGCGGTGCGTGTCCGTCCCCTTGTCCGCGCCGCGGGCGAGCAGCTCGGACATGCTCTCCTTCGGCTGCGGCTGCGGCTGCGGCTGCGGGTGCGGAGGGAGCCCACCGCGGTCGGAGGCCGACGAGGACGATGGCGCGGAGACGAGCGTGAGCGATCCGGAGCTGGTGCCTTCGGAGCCCACGTGCGGGTGGGGGCGCGCGGGCTTCATGCGCGGCGGCAGGAACGCAAAGGGGTCGGCCTCCTCGGGGGGCGGCGAGGGCGTGCCGGGGGGCGGCGGGAGGGGCAGGGGGATGAAGCCGGGGAGGATGCGGCCAAAGTCTGCAGAGCTGTGGGCGTGGGCGCTGTGCCGCTTGAGGAGCGACGGGGGGAGCGCGGGGCGATTGTGCGGGGCGATAAGGGTGCCGTCGGGTGCGCAGTACTTGGAGGAGGTGAAGACGAAGCTGGTGGGGGTGCGCGTGGCTACGCGGTAGGGCGCGCGGGGGCTGGAGGGCGGGCTGCTGCTGCTGGAGGTCCCGCCTTTACATTGCATCGCGTTTAGTTAGAGTCTTTCGGGTGGCGGGGTCAACAGGCACGCTTTTGAGGCGGATATGCAAAGGATGCTCACCGATTGTAGCCATTCGACTTGTGGGGGGAGAGCAGCTCACTGAAATTAAAAGTATACTGTCAATGAAAAGTATACTCGCTGCTACAACTTCAAGGGTCCTGTCACTATTAATGTCGCATATGCTTTCGCTGATATTTCACCGTTCGCGGAGTGGCGGTCTGACGTCATCCCTGACGTACGCCCTATATAAGCAAGACCGTTCGTCCGCCTCCAAGCACCCTACGCACTCTGCGCACACCACTCCCATCTTTCGGGTTCCACCCCCTCTCCAATGCGCGTGGCTGAGGTCACCAGCTGCAGCGACAAACTCTGTCGCAATTCCGGGGTGCGTCTCGGTTCCATCACTCTCTGACCGGCGTACCGAGTCCTCTCTGATAAGCTCCACGTAGCCACTAATATGGCGAGGATCAAGCTTCGAATAACCAAGCCTGATCTAATCTGGACGCCAGATTGGCCAAAACCCCGACCATCGCTCGGCCCTCTACCTCCCTCTACTGACAAGCACATAGCCGCGTCGCCGGCTCCAGCGTTGCGAGCAGGGCTCTGGCTCGCACGCTGGCCCAGATGGAGGTTGACTAGAGTATATGCCGAAGTTCCGCACTGGAAATGTGTGTCGACAGGGCCACCGCGACCCGGCCGCCTGGTCGCATTTCCGTTGCCATTGCATCGCGCCGCAACTCCCCTCAACCCCCCACACATGTGAGTAAAGGTGAGTAATCATCATGATTCAATTGGCACTTTGGGATCGCAGCTATGTAGGCCATCTTCGAGAATCGAGGGTGCCCATGAATTTCAAATTTAGTCACTATGCAACGCGCGGGGTACGTTTCAGAGTTCGCATTCTCCGCCCCCATTTCTAAACTCCTCGCCGCATTCCAGATGTAAAGCCCGTTTGCAAATTGTCGCTGCCGATGCGCTCCAATACCCGCAAGACACAAGACACAAGTACTGCAATTTGTCATATCACTGCCAGGAGATTGCAATTGACCCAAGCGAGGCTCCTATTCGTATTATTGTCCAGCCGCGACCCTGTCCAGGGCTGCGTTCCTCCTTGGCAAGCCTTGAAGGACCCGAGGGCACATGCGCATTGGCACATGTCAACATCGTAAGCCGATGCGCACTATGGTAACCTAATAACCAGCAACTTGCCAGTACGTCACCGTGATGCCTCAAGGCTCATCGCGCTTCACACCCATGGCCTGCAGGATACCAACTGCGTGCGATTGGGAACTCACCCGCTCACGGCCGGCGCGGAGGACGCTGAATTGTGGGTGGCACACCACAACATGCTATCGTGCTCTTCCGCGCTCGAGCGGTTGCACAATGCATATCTTTGTAGCTCTATGGCTTCACTTCGGACCCACATATATACGCCGTCCGTGTCGTCGTAGTTAGCGGCACCTAAACAATAAACAATACATTATCATTTCTTCTCGTGAGTCTCGCTCATTGTCGCCAACGGATAAAATGGCCTGAAGAATGGACTTGCAAGCTAGGTCCAAGTGGGAAGGGCGCAGATGGGCCGCGCAGACCGTAGACTTGAGTAATTGGCACCACTGGGGACTGGCGTGTGCCACTGTGGCTTAGCGGATTGGCTCACAACGAACACGATAACGTGACACTGCGTCCGCGCTGCGATGCAGGCTGCTATCATTCATCATGTTGACCAGCTTGTTTACCCATCCTTTCAGCGCTCAGCGCTCAGCTGTGCGAAATTGCCACTTCTACCCTCTACCATCCCCGTTTGTTGCTCACTTGCAATAATGTTTGTCAACGCCGTTTTTCTTATCGCCTGCCGTTATTGAGGCCCAATACGAAAGTGCACTTGCATAATTCCTGTCCGACGTGATTTGTGTACGATCTGATGTGCACACGGTTTCAGTCAATATGGCAGCATACGGAAAGCCCCCCTTTTCGGATCGCACATGCTGCAGCACAAGCCTGTCGGGTCCTCCTCGCCTCCTGTGCTCTGTCTGCCTACCCCAGCCTAACTGCTGCATCCTCGCTCATCAACCACCAAAGTCCTTTCTCTGGCAAGTACGCACATGCTGGCTGCACGCCACACCCACTCATCTCAACCTCGAAATGTCCGAAAGCAAAGCCCCTGCCCATCCCGGGATCCTGATTCCTGCGCGCAGTCGTCACAGGGACCGCCAGACGTCTATCTCCCACCGTCTCCGGATACCCTGCCCGCCAGGGAAAGCGTCGAGCTCGACATACCCCCTCCCATGCCGACATCACAGCTGACTTCCGTGTCGGACTCGCTGCATCCCCCGCCATCTCACGAAACACCACCCCCGATCACCCCCACTCCTATGTCGCAAGGGAAACAGCAGGCCGTGTACGAGGAGGTGCCTGTGCCGTCATCTGCTCTGAGAATCGCCGCTCTCGCCATCAGCACCGCCCTCGCGCACGCCGAGCATCCCCTCCCAGCGGAAGCTCGCACCACGCCCCTGCACTGCAGCGTCCGCGGCGTCTCCGGCGGCGAGCGCAAACGCGTCTCCATCGCCGAAGCGCGCATCACGCGCGCCTCCCTCGTCGCGTGGGACAACTCCACGTGCGGGCTCGACGCCTCCACCGCGCTCGGCTACGCGTGCTCCCTGCGCCGCCTCACCACGCTCCAGCGCGCCCGCGACCATCGCGACGCTCAACCAGGTCTCCGCGAGACGATCTACGAGTTCGACCGCGTGCTCGTCATGGGCAAGGGCGCTGCGTGTACTACGGCGCCGTTGGGGACGCCAGGGCGTATATCGAGGGGCTGGGGTATTATGCGCCGGGGCGGCAGACGACGGCGGATCTCCTGACGGGGCTGATGGATCTGCACGAGGTGCAGTTTCCCCCCGGCTGCGAAGCCACCGTGCCGGGACGCCCGCCGCGCTGCAGGGCGGGCGCGCAAGGTGCGGCGCGGAGGTGAGCGAGAATGGCGCGAAGGGCGCGCGGGAGATGAAGCTGAGCGTGCGGGAGGAGAAGAACAAGGGTGTGCACAGCGGGTCGCACTACTACACCGTGCCCCTCCTGGCGCAGGTGTGCGGTGCGGCGGCTGCAGGCGAAGTGGGGGCAGCACGAGGACATCTATGTCAAGCTCTTCATCATCGTCATTCCCCCGGGCCCCGGAATCCAAGCTTTGATGATTGCTACGTGAGTGAGCATGAGCATATTGCAGTGGCATGTGCCGGGCCCAGGTTTATTTCGGACTCCCTGAGACTATTTTATCATACATATTTTATCTTTCTTTGTATCTTTCTTGATTTGTGTGTGCGAGGTAGATAACTTTGCTTAATGTGACATCATTAAGACCATGGGAACATCTGAACTGCTGCCAGGGTGGCGGAGTCGCAGCTCGGATGAAATTGATCGGGTCTCGTTTCTCGCCATTTGCACTCTCGCCATTCACACTCTCGCCTCTCACACTCTCGCCTCTCACAACTTGCCCACCATGACTGAAAACAGGCTCAATGCTCTTGAGCAAAAGCTCACGGCAATTACAACAGAGCTGACTGCAATTACAACAGAGCTGGTGCAAGTCAAAATCAAAACCAATCTGGCCTACCACTTTGTCGATGCCATATTCCAATCCTGTCTTACAAAAGCCGCCTTCTTCACCGTCTGTTGGGCCCAAACTACCCATATGGGCAAGTGGGTATCACCTAGCGACATCACTCTGCTTGATGGACTGGTGGGAGTCATCATGAGAAAAAATCCAACATGGGTCAGAAATGTTGCGAACAAGGCAGCCTGTGAAATCCTTGATGGGAAACACCAAATGGTCGAACCCACCCAAGTACAGAGGGGGTGGCTAGATTCTTTCGAAGAACTCAATCATGCCAATCTCCCTGTCCACCTGTGTTTTGTGGACCACAAAAAATTGGCCAACGGAGATGTCAGAAGAAAAGTGACAACAGGACTACTAAATGATCTTAAAGAATTGGTATGTGTCCTTAGTAACTTACATGCCAATAATTGCTTATCACAATTTAGTACATCACAAATGTTCACAATCAAAACCTTGCTCCACATCAGGCCACTGCAATGGAATTATCCAAATGGATAACAACCTTGCCTAAAGGAGAGAAACAAAGGTTCATGGCTCAACTTTATGACCTCGTTTTTGGATTCCAGCATGATGCTGTCAATGAACAATCACTCAAGCAGCAATCTGAGATTTTGACCAACTGTAAGTACTATATGCCCTGTGATGACCTACACTGATTTCCATTCTAGCTGGCAGTGGAGAATCCCCCTATAACATTATTGGTTCTGAGATAGATGTTGAGGAGGTTGATGTTGGGAAAGTGTAGAATTTGCAATTGTAATTTCTTGGTGACAACCCCTGTATCAATTTACACTGGTGTAGAGTGTGGGCGCACTCTAGGTACTATATCATGGTTTTTGATGCATTCCATCAGTAATGTGTTAAAAATCTTATCTGTCTTATACTGTCTTATACTATCTGATATCAGACATTCTCAGGCATATAAGTAATTTAAGTGGGCAAGTGAGTAAGTCATGTCATGTACTTAAATTTTTGCGATCTCAGACCGGTAAGGCGGGACAGACCGCGAGATATCTGCAAGAGGCTCTCAGATATCAGACTTCTCTGGAACAGTGCTGGGGAGTAGCACTGCACACTGGAGCGGAAACGACGAAGGGAGAGAGAGCGGAAGGGACAAAGAGAAATTAGACAAGTTTATGAGATTGAATCGAAACTAAGAAATGGGAAACCGGGAAGAGCTAAGCTAAGGTTAGAATAGCGCGTATTTAGTGATAAATAGTCTAGGGAACAAATATGTATAAATAAGATTACTTCCGCGTGCCACCAAGGCACGCGCGGAACTATCGTTAGACGAGCCTCGATCAGTACGTTAGGTAAGCGGCACGCTTACACCCGCCCATGCTCTAAAAATTCTGTCACGCAGACAGGTCTTTTGAATCCCAGCGACTCGATTTACTACTGCCACTGCAAGCGATCCAGCTGCAACCGGACCGTCGCCACCAGAAGCCAACCACTGATCGAGCGCTTCGCAATCTTTTATCTCCGTGAACGATAACCACCGGTCGTGCTCTCGACCATAACCAAGCCATGTTACCAGGAAACGCCAACCTCTTCCGTGACACTTAGAATCAATTATTTCCTCGATCTCGTACTCTTCCATTCCGTCCTCGGTAACAATCGCGCCAGGCTGTGCATGCTCCTGAGAAGGGAAGAGTACAGCGTCATTTTCGTGAAACAGTTTGAGTTCGCCCGCGTGAAATGTGTCGAAGACGTTAGGTTGATTAGGCAGGTCCAATTTGTAAGTCGAGGCTTCAGAGTGGGCCTCGATAACAACATAGGGACCGTCCCACCGGGGAAAAAATTTAGCCGCGCGCTTCTCGTTTTTCTTCTTGAAGAGTGTTCTTCGGTTCATCGTTGAAAGCATTACCTTATCACCGGGTACGTACACGATTTCATCACCCCGATAGGCATTCAAATAAAATGCCTGTTGCACTTTAGCCTGCAACAAATTATCCTTCGCCTCCATTTCATCAGTCAGCAGACACCCAACAATTGACTCAGCAAGCGCCGTGTCCACATCAATTGGTAAGCGATCGACTCGAGGCACGATCGGCGGCATCACCCGTGGAGATCGACCCATGCGCAGTTTGAAGCCGCTGAATCCTGTTGATGCATTGACGCTGTTCATGATATCAAATCTGATTCGTGGGAGGGCGCGCACCCACCCTTTTTGATTTCTGTGCACGTGATAGCGGATTGACTGGTTAACCGTTTTATTAGATCTCTCAGAGATCCCATCACCCTCAGGATGGAAAGACGTTGTCATCTTCATACTTACACCCGCGATTTTCGTCAACGCCCTCCAAAATTTTGAGACAAACAACTTATCACGGTCCGAAACGATTTCATTGGGCAATCCGTTCTCACAATACCATTCATTAAAAAATAACACCGCAAGCTCATCGGCGGACATTTTAATACTGCAAGGTATTATACGAACATCAGATCCGGCTCTGCAAGTCATCGTTACGATGCAGTCATGACCCTCGTCCACCGGAAGCGGACCAATAAAATCGATACCTACGCTGGACCCTCTGCACTCAGGCACAGGCAACGGGTCCAGCGGACCAGCCTTCCGAGACGTCCGAGATTTATTACGTTGACAATCCTCACAGCCAGGAACATAACTATCCTCCAGGTCGCGGCGCATATTGGGCCAATAGTAAGTATCACGTAACGTGGCATACAATTTATCTGACCCGAAATGACCCATGTCGTCGTGCGCCAACCGGAATAAATTTTCCCGCAGGTTACCCACGCGAGGGATCACAAGGTGATCCCCGACGTACCACAAATTGTTAATCAGTCGAACATTCTTCATACCGGCGTCTTTTAGCTTCATGCAGAAGCTGTCTGTTTTGTAACCGGCCACGATTTCATCCAGAACCGCACTGTCGGTCGCAACCCTAAGTACCGTGTTGACGCCACCCTTAGACCACGTGACATGCGGTTCAAAACTCAACTCGTCCTCGAAGGTGCCCATCGGCAGGCGAGACAGTGCATCAGCAACCGTGTTGTCCTCTCCCTTGATGTACGAGATTGTGACCTCGTATTGTGAGAGGAACTCCTGCCAGCGCAGCTGTCGCCGCGACAAATCACGCTGAACGTTAAAGTTCTCAAGCGTCCGGTGATCCGTATAAACAACAAAGTTCGTGCCCATTAAATCCATGCGCCACTTCTTGAGCGCTCTGATGATCGCGAGTAGCTCCTTCTCATGTACTGGGTAATTAAGTTCGGCCCCCTTTAATTGCATTGAGTCAAATGCGACGGGCCGAGCAGACTCCCAGGTTGAACCAAAACTAAGCACCGCACCCGTCCTCCAATCGCTCACATCTGTTGTGACAAAAATCTTGTTCTCGCCGGGGTCGTCATGGTCGATGACTGTCAGACACTCGCGACCAACCACTAAAGACTTAATTGACTCAAAAGCAGCATTCATCTCGTCCGTCCATGGCGGGAAAGCGGATTTAAATTCCTTTCGAGTGAGTGGCGTCAGCACTCTCGTGTGTTCCGCCAGCATAGGAAGATATGACACAATGTAGCGCACAAGGCCCAGGAACGCGCGAACGTCTGTCGCAGATTTGGGGATAGGCCAATGCAGTATCCGATCCACCTTACCGCTATTTGCCTCAATACCACACGCGGAAATATGATGACCTAGAAAATCGACCTCTAGCTGGAACAGTTTGCATTTCTTTGGATTTAGATAGAGACGAGCCGTTGTCAACGCCTCCATTATCAGCCGCAAATGTTCCTCGTGCTCGTCAACAGTGTCCGACCAAACAATTATATCATCTATGTAAATGTGACAAAACTTGCCGAGCAAACCGCGCAACACATGCGCCACACGTCTCTGATGAATAGAAGGTGCATTACGAAGCCCCATGGGCATTACCAACCACTCGAATAACCCGAAAGGCGTGGATACTGCAGTTAAATGTACGTCGTCCGGGTGAACAAGGGTTTGGAAAAATGAATTAGTCATGTCCATAATACTGAACACCTTTCCTCTACAGCAGTCTGCCAATATCTCATCGATCCTTGGTAGCGGATAAGAGTCCATGACAGTGTTAGTGTTAAGGATGTGATAATCGTTAACCCAGCGCGGGAGCGCAGATGGATCAGCCTTAGGGATGAGGAAGGCGGGCGAGACATGTTGCGAGCTGCTCGGACGGATTCGTCCGCTGGCCAGGTGCTGATCTATCAATGTGCGCCACGCATCACGGTATTTACGAGGGCTGCTATAAGACCGAGTTTTAATCGTCTGTTCGGCAGACTTCAATTTAATGCGACAGAACACATCACGTGGCAAATCATCACCATGCGGCAGTTCATCGAACAGCCGAGGAAAATCTGCTTTAACCTTTTCACCGCGGTCAACTAACTCCTGCTGCGCGCCGAGCACCTCGATGCGCTCGCGCACGACAGCCAGCGTAGACTTAATTGTAACCCTTTTTCGTGACAGCTTAGGCAGTTTTTTCTCAACATTTGACGGAGCCGACTTAAGATTTGCGGACATTACCAGAGATGTGCCGCACGAGGACGCGGTTGCCGTCCCCGTCAAGTCATCCAAAACAATACCGTTGTCGATAAGGAAGGGGGACCCGAGAACTAGCTGGGAACTCAGCACACCCAACTCCGGCACAACCAAGGCCACGAAAGATTTAGATGTAAATTCGAAATCGGGTGATGACAAGCACATCTTCACACTGTTTGTAATTGATACCGAACAGGCAACACCGCCTGCAGAGTAATGGTACGGGATCGGTTCGCCAAGTGCAGTAACAGTAAGGTTCAAATGGTCGACAGTTTCCAAGGAGATCAGATTGGCCTTATTTTCAGGGTCAAGGTTTGCACGTACGCGAACCTCCAATCCATCGCTAGCGCGTACTGTACTGCCTGTCCAAAAGAATTCATGCTTCAAAACAGGGACAACGATCGGTGTCCGATTCCACACATGGTCAAGCACACGATCCTTCATGTCATTCTCCAACTTTATACGATGAGCAACCTTCCTTTCTTGCAACTCAGTCAAAGGCTGACCATGAATAACCTTCGAAACACGATGTACAGGGTTCAAAAGATCATGATTATCAACTTTGCATGTAGCTGTACGCAGGCCAGCATCAATAACAACATTATTGAAGGCTATGAACGGGAGTCCAAGAATTATAGGTGCACAAAGCGATGGGGCAATGATAGCGCGCACAGTGCGCGCAGCCCAGCCGGAAACAGGACAATATAAGCGAAGGTTCACAAATTCAGAAAGTGTAGTCGTTTGAGTAGTATCACCGGGATTTGACATGGCGCCTTCTACAAACTCGGA
Organism: Athelia psychrophila; assembly: GCA_001630335.1. Lineage (NCBI taxonomy): Eukaryota > Fungi > Basidiomycota > Agaricomycetes > Atheliales > Atheliaceae > Athelia > Athelia psychrophila. The sequence goes on from KV417814.1 coordinate 27,979, forward strand.
TTTAGGCAGCCTACGCCGTTTCAGGCCCAGCTCATCTACTAAAGAAGAACGTATTAGCACAGCGTACACCCCATCGTCAATCAGGGTGTCGAACACCGGAACCAAAACATTATCTGAACCGCCGGAACGCACAGCGCACCTCCAAAAGAGGTAATCCATGTGAAAAGGAGCCTTGAGCTCCCTCGCACAGGGCGTCGTCGGAACACAGGGGGTGATCGCAGCGATGAGGGGGACACTCACCACATTGCTATCAACAACACCGAGCGAGACCTCGTCATCCGACTCGGACTCCGACGACAAGACATTGGACTCGTTACTCACCATATACGCCACCGCATTAGACGAAGATCCAAGTACCGCCGCGACCGGGTGGGGCCCAGCAGGCGACGGAGAAGAAGGCATGCTCGACGTGTCGCGGGCGACACCAGCCGTTTGGATCCGTTCGAAAGGTGAAGAGGAGCGTCTCCTAGTAGGAGATGGCTCGCGGGCAGGACGAGTAGACAGGCTAGATTTGAAGCAATCGGAGTTGCGGCGGGCAGGCGAACGACGTGTGCGGGAGGAGTCGCGAGTAGAAGAATTGGCGACCTTAGGAGATGCAGAGCGGCGATCGCGGTGGTCACCCGAAAGACGCGACCGCGAGGCTTCGCGACCACGGGGACGGTCAAACACGGCGGCGACCGACTTAGGCTTGGACTTATAAGAGTCGATATATTTCTGATCCACAACGAACTTCTGGGTCGGGTATCCGTTCGTGCATTCGCCCGAGCAGTGGTTGACGAAAGGACGGCGGCACTTGAAACAACCCGTGTTTGCGCTGAGCAGGTCGCGTTCTGCGTCCGTCATCTTTGAAGGGCGAAAGTCGTCGGACTTGACGTTGGCGTTCGAACGAGCAGCGGGTGCTGAGGATGAAGAACGGGCGGTATTCGAAGAGCTGGTGTTGGCGTTGCGAGACGGTTCATTGAATGCCGAGCGCTTGGAGTACCGAGCCTTGTCGGCCTCTCGCTTAGAGCTCATGTGGTCGTCAATCCGTCGCACCCCAACTGTCCACGCGTCGAAGTCCGTTTCGTCGTTTACACGTTCGTATTCAACCATTTCACGAAGCTCGGAGGACATGTTCGCCTCGAGTTGGTCGCGTATCTTCTCGATCGGAAGGTGGGACGTGCAGCCGCGGAGGAGGATGTTTCGCGACGCCATGCGGTTGTAGAACTCAATGAAGGGCTCCTCGCCTTGTCGCATCCCAAGGATGGAGGTCTTGAGTTTGGCCTCCCATCCAGGCGCGAGTACGAGAGCGCGTAACTTGGACATGAATTCCGCGAACGTGCCAAGAGAGAGTTCAGCGTCGTGGGCGGCAATCCATTCTTCAATGCGATGATCTTGGAAGCTATAGAGAGCGCGTGCGACTTGATCCTCAGGCTTAATTCCTTTGTTCGCGAAGAAACCTTTGAACGTCTTTTCGATCTGGTAGGCGATCTCAGGTGTGATGTCACCAGCGCCGATCAGAGGCGGCTTATTCTGCTGGTCGATGTTCGAGACGACGGCGAGGGATCTGGTAGATGGAGTCATCGTGTAGGGGAGTCGCTGTTGGATCGGTGAAGAGTCTGAGTCCGAGTCTGAATACGTTTTCCGAGGCGGCGACACGTGTATATGCATGTTATTATCTGCTGGCGACGACAACGGACTTCCAAAGCTCTGCGTAGGACTGCTCGATGGGCTCTGGGGTTCGGCGGGTGGAGATGGAGTGTCTGGTAGGGGAGTGAGAGGCGAGATCGGGGCCAATACCGAGGTCGCGCGCAAACTGCTGCGCGTTTGAAGCGGGAAGGGTACGGACGGTGTACGACGGTTGGAAGACAGTGTAGTCCGGGTGTCGTCCTTGGGAGGACTTGAGGACTGCGACATACGACAATGATTAACCGACGGAGCGACAACGACAACGAACAACACACACGTTGCTCACAGGATACGACTACGACTTCGACGTGCGAATCTTGCGACTCGACTTGATTGTCTTTCGACGGCGGCGGGATCAACGACGATCTCTTGGAGTTGAGACGGCGGGTTGACTTGTTGAAATTTCAAAAAAAGTGGAACAGTGCTGGGGAGTAGCACTGCACACTGGAGCGGAAACGACGAAGGGAGAGAGAGCGGAAGGGACAAAGAGAAATTAGACAAGTTTATGAGATTGAATCGAAACTAAGAAATGGGAAACCGGGAAGAGCTAAGCTAAGGTTAGAATAGCGCGTATTTAGTGATAAATAGTCTAGGGAACAAATATGTATAAATAAGATTACTTCCGCGTGCCACCAAGGCACGCGCGGAACTATCGTTAGACGAGCCTCGATCAGTACGTTAGGTAAGCGGCACACTTACATTCTCGTGATAATATAAGACAGTTTCAGACCATAAGACCACTTCGAAAGATTGATAAAATGCATTTATAATTATATTCTCATGGTAGTAGAAACATTTGTATTATATGATTATGCAACATATTTGACAGAAGGATTACAACCAATAAGAACTGAGAATTCTTAGGAATATACTCCATACTGAGCCAGCTAGAGGCCACATAAGATCACCCACCAGCTATTGGTGCTGTCAGCTGTCAATAGTTCGAAGACAATGTGAAGCTGTGTGTGTACACTAGCATAGAAAGTGGGGTGAGTTGGGATTGCATAAATGATATATAGATGTACATACCTTAAGGATAGCTCAACTCCAGGACACCATGGGCCGAATACTATAAAAGACATGTTAAGTTATATCTAGAACTAGATGAGGCAGACATGTACCCAAATCACAGACCCAGGAGCTCAATACATGACCAATGATACAGAGGCAATTTGAGGGAGTGCTTGACAGGTATGGTAAGAGACACAAGAGTGAATAGGCATTGTAGGAAGAGAATAGTGGTGGTTGTGGTACAAGATGGTGTGACGTGCCAAGAGTGTCTTCACTTGCGGTATGCAATGTAGCCGGGCGCTAAACAGTGCAGCACATTTTTGAGCAATTCATGCTAAGTCCATTTCTGTGCTCGTTTCCCTCTACAGTGTCGACACTCTCTGTCACTGATTCTCAGGCCTCCTCTCGCCTACCACCACTTTTCTTCTATGATGGAGCACAGCAGCCCACACATCGAGTTCATGGGCTCAGACGGTGGCCTGTTTGACTTCACGAACTTTGGCTTGAATCCATCCTCCCTGGGCCCGCAGGCAACATGGTTGGGTACACACTCACATTCTTTGATCCCGCGCAGGCGGACCCGGTGCTGGTTATTGGGCTCAATGTGGGTGGGACGTTGACGGATGCATCAAGGTACGACAGGCAGTACAAGATTGAGTATGAGATGGCGGGGTAAGTGTGCAGACGCCGCAGCTGGACATCAACACCGTCGTCACAGGTGGTGGGAGCTGCTTGAGCTGGTGGAATGGGCTGTTTGCAGCGGGACCAGAGAGCGCGAGCACGGAACCTGGGCCCATGTGCTATCAGTGCGTTTCCACCACCTCACATCGCGCAACCTCAATCACGCAGCCTCAGCCTGGCTGCCATTATCACTACATACACCGAACGTGTAGACACCCCCCAACTAGTTGAGCAGTTTGTTCCCTGCCGAGACACCCATGCAAGGATACTGGTATGTGGGTGGTGAAGCCTGAGATGGATGACAAGGAGTCTCGTGCCATGCCGTTTATGGAGAGGGTGTTCTGCGGCGTAGTGTACACTTCACAGAGACTCTGGACTTGTTTTCAGCATACTATATCAACAGATATGCTGACCACCATGCATACAAGATAGCATTCTGACTTATTATCAATCCACTACCTCTTAAATTATTTGCTATCACTCTATTGTCTTGAATTTCTTCTTATTTCGTCTGACTTGCTTATGCATGATTTAAGTGTCTTATCTTGTCTTATCTCAGACAGCCAGAGTAGCAAGACAAATAAGGAGCCGTAAGTAAATTGCCGTTTTACTGATGTCTGGCTCTACAGCTATGTCACACTCTCTCCCAATATTATCCTGATACACAGTCATTCCCACACTTCCAACACCCTTTCCGCACGCCTGCCGCGCTGCAGGGTGCGCACACAACATACAATCCGGAGGTGAGTGGGAATCACGTGAAGGGCGGGAGACGAAGCTGAGCGGGTGGGCAGAGAAGAACAGGGGTGTGCGCAGCTGGTCGAGTCCTCTCAGTAGGCATATATATATATGTATAGTGTTGAGATTATGTAGAATGTGAATGAGCAAGAGAAAATGCCCAGTTCGGTGCGGAATAAAAGGTCAATTACTGATTGCAGAGGCTTGTCGCGCAGTTTTGGCCTTTCCGCCAAAACCCCTATCCATGTATGGGAATTCTCTCACGTCAAACGAAAGCAGTTCGCTCACTCTTTGACAGCAGTTGACCTTCTTCAAAGCTAGTTTACACTGTATCCGCCCGCCAAGGCTTCTCGTCACTCCGCCTGTTGCGCGCCTTTCTACCTCTCCTCACTCCCCCCTCCTCCTCTCCGCTGTCGATAGCTGGCGCCTTTCCCTCACCCCCAATCACCTGCTCACGAAGATATGCAATTCCTATGCACCGGAGCAACATGCTAACATGTGGCTCTTAATTTTCTGTCCGCTACTTTCAGGTGCACAGTGCTGTCATCATTGGCAGTAGAAAGTACAAGGTGTGTCCGCATTTTCCCTCTTGTCTGCCATTCAATCATGATTGAGTTACTCCTCCCCGCCCACTGGTCTGCCCTCCCCTACATCCTTTCCTTGTCCCGCATCCTCCCTTCCCCATACCTCCCCGCTCTCCCACCCCCCTGCATGTGTCAGTTATGCGGGGTACATACTTAGAATTTGTAGTACATGTGTGTATATAGTTCAAATAAATTGATTTCATTGCTATTCTATGTGATTGTAAAGTGCGGCAGCACAGAGCCACCCACCTTCAAGACTTGCCTGCATCCGGTGGATTTTGGACTTGGTGGATTTGGTCGCGCTCCGGCTTGGTAAATCATCAGGTAGATCATTAACTTAGTGCAGGTGTAAACTTACGACGGGCTTCCTTTCACTAAATTTACTAACCGCTATAGGTCTGCCGTGAGAAATCGCCTTATATGGATTAAGGTATTCGGCGGAAACTGGCCAACTCTTGTCGCGCATGAAGCACAGCCACTTTCCCACGGCCACACAATCTACTTCCGTGCGTACGCCGATACTCGCTTAGCGCACACGTGAGCATCTTATCTTATCGCAAGCGACCCCAGCTACTCGTCACTCTCGGTTGACTCTGGTTGACCATCAGACAAGATAACCATCTTGGACCCATACCACCACCTGCACCTACTACTAATCCAAGGCCTAGGATGTCGAAAGTCGTTCAACTCTCCGTGCCTGCTTCAGAAAAGAAGATCTCTGTCAACACGGGACTCTTCATCAACAACGAATTTGTCCCCTCAGTCGACTCGCAAGAGACCATCGAGTGAGTACCTTCGCCTACGACCTCCAATCCAGTGCTTAGCGAGATCCCAGCGTAATCAACCCCTCCACCGAGGAGGTCCTCTGCTCCATCACCGCCGCCTCCGCCGCCGACATCGACGTCGCCGTCAAAGCCGCCCGCACGGCGTTCAACACGACCTGGGGCAAGCACGTCACCGGCGTCGAGCGCTCGCGCCTCATCAACAAGCTCGCGGACCTCATCGAGCGCGACGCGCAGGAGCTCGCGGAGCTCGAGTGCCTCGACAACGGCAAGCCCGTCCGCATCGCGCGCGACTTTGATGTCGGGGACTCCGTCGCCGTTTTGCGGTACTATGCGGGATGGGCGGACAAGATCATCGGGCAGAGTCTGGAGATGGACAACCAAACGAAGGTGGCGTTTACGAGGCACGAACCGATTGGGGTTTGTGGGCAGATGTGCGTTGCTGTCCCTCCTTTTTGCAATGTGCGCGTCTGATGAGGGCGTGCTATATAGCATTCCGTGGAATTACCCAATCAATATGTGGTCGTGGAAGGTCGCCCCGGCGCTTGCGTGCGGGTGCACGATCGTGATGAAGCCGTCCGAGATTACACCCCTCTCCGCGCTCGTACGTGCCCCTGCCGTCTTCGCTATATTGTCGCGCTAACAGGGCCCACGCAGAAACTCTCCGAGCTTGTGAAGGAGGCCGGCTTCCCGCCGGGCGTGGTCAATACGGTGCCCTCCCTCGGCTCCGTCGGCGGCGCCGCCATCTCTGCGCACCCCGACATCGACAAGGTCGCCTTCACTGGCTCGACGGTCACTGGCCGCAAGATCATGGAGTCCGCCGCACGCTCCAACCTCAAGAAGGTCTCCCTCGAGCTCGGCGGCAAGTCGCCGAACATCGTCTTCGCCTCCGCGGACATCGAGCAGGCCGCGAACTGGGCCGCGCTCGGGATCTTCTACAACACCGGCCAGGACTGCTCCGCGGGGTCGCGCGTGTACGTCCAGGACACGATCTACGACGAGTTTTTGGCGGTGCTGGTGAGGAAGGCGAAGGAGTGTCTGGTGGGCGACGGGTTCGATGCCAAGTTCAGCGCGGGGCCGTTGGTGAGCAAGCTGCAGTACGAAAAGGTACATGGGTATATCGAGTCGGGGAAGAGCGAGGGCGCAAAGGTCGCGGTGGGCGGGACGCGCAGGGAAGGCAAGGGGTACTTCCTTGACCCCACCAGTACGTGTCTCCCAGTTCCCAGTGTGCGTCACGCAGCAAGTGCTAACCGCATGCGCATGATGCAGTCTTCACCGATATCAAGCCGACCATGAAGATCGTCAAAGAGGAGATCTTCGGGCCCGTGCTTGCCCTCGGCAAGTTCTCGACGGAGGAGGAGGTGATTGCCCTCGCGAACGACACAAATTACGGGCTCGGCGCGGGCCTGCACAGCAACGACGCGAGCCAGTGCATGCGCGTCGCTGGCGCGCTCGAGGCGGGCACCGTCTGGGTGAACCAGTACAACACCATCGCGTACGTCCAGGCGCCTTGATGTTTGTCGCGCAGAAATATGATGCTGACCGTATTGGACAGAAACAATGTGCCTTTTGGGGGGAAGAAGTCGAGTGGGATGGGAAGGGAGCTGGGCAGCTATGCTCTGGAGGAGTACACATCTGTCAAGGCGATCCACTGGAACTTTGGCGAAAAGCTCGACTGGCCGTTGTAAGCCAGGCAGTCGTTTGTTGGGTGGCGGTGACAATGTGAGCGCATTGTGATGGCGTTATGTGCACGTGATGCTAATTACGTGACAGATTTCTGAAAGGGCAAAGATGTGCATGCTGCGTATGTGTTGGGCGTACTCCAGTCTCATTTCTTGGAAGAATTGTGGTCCTCACGAAAGGCGATAACTCAAAAAGTCGTGTACGAATTGTATTTGGTAGAGCAAAAGAAACATGTATGAAGTCCTCACAGTCCCTTCCCCTCCCTGAGGCCTTAGAGGTGTACGCCCCACCCCGCAACACTAGTCACACTCGTCCCTGTCATCCATAGAACATATATAACTCAACGAAATGTGCCTAATTTGGCCTCACACCTATCAAACCGACAAAGCTCGCGTAAGAATTGCTTATTGTACAAAAGATAAGGAACAGGATATTGATCATGAGCGCAAGAATGCGGCCATATTTACCTACGCCGCGCATGCTTCAGTAGCGAGTTTATCTGCCGATTGGTTGTACTCTCTACTAGCATACCAAAACTCAACATTAAGTCCATCTTCCTCCAACACCGGGATCAACTCGTCTAGTTCCTTGAAGTCTTTTTGGTTGACGACTGGCTTCCCATCCGCACCCTTCCACCCATTTTCCTTCCATGCGTGGATAAATATGGTGATCCCATCCACGAGGTATTTTGAATCGGAAAGCAGGACTATTTTCCTGGTCTTTATGTCGTCCCTCAATGCGATCTGAACCTGTTGCAGAGCACGCACCGCAGCACGAAGCACAGCGCGCTGACTAGTCTGCTCTCCATCTTCGACCCGCTCTGACAGGTTTAGCGGTGAATTTGGTCCAAAATACACGCCGAGGCCAGCACGCGCCGATGGGGTTCCATTGTTTGTGCATCCACCATCTATGCAGATCACGACAGTCCCTAATGTGCAGTACAGCTTCAATGACACGATAAGTGTGTAAGTATCCCAGCCGCTGCTCACCTCTCTGAATTATCTTCTTGCTCGGATCGGCGTATGTTGCAAAGTAGATATGCGAGAGCGGAGTACCGGGACAGATCAAGTTGGTAGGGCTGTCATCGGAGAGAACTGGGGATGGAATAAACGTATTGGGAGGGTGACTGTTGTAACGCCATTACTGTCCGTGTGGATATAGGATCCTGGGATTGCGCTGTGGTGCGCAGCTTGGTGTCCAGCAGGAAAGCGGTTCATGAAAGTGTCAGACATCTATCCGGAGGCAGAAGACGTCTCACCTGTCAAAATATGTATTATCCTAATTTCCAGCTATCCTCCGCCCAGCGAGTGTGGCTATCCGCCCACGTCCACGTCGGCGGAAGGGTCTGCGTATTCAAATCGGGATTAAAATTGCTAAGGCTCTAAGTATCAGGACAAAATAAATATTTACGAAAATGATAAAGGGCTGTGGGCCACATGAGATAAGTGAGCGAGGGGCATAGAGCTGCATGTATAGTGAAGGCCGAGAGGTTGGGAGCCTGAGGATGCATAAGAAACATATACGAAGATAGCTCGGGAGACATTATCGCGTGGTAATCATTGCTAGGCTAATACAAATGAGAGCACAGACACGACAGAGAATACAAGCTGAAAAACGCAATCTAATATTGAATAGTGTACTTTACGTTGCAGTCAGAAAAGGTCCAATTCAGAACGATCTGCCAAAAGCTGGTTATGATCAGACCAAGCGCGGATGCTGTTTGCAGTCCACATTTTTTCCTCCTCAAAGCAACTGTTTAGAGTCTTGCCGGATAAGGCGCAAGCAGGATGGCGTGCACGTTGGTGCTTCCCATGGTTCTTTGAGATAACTTCGTCGCCCTTTGTTTGCTGCCCTAGGCTTCGCTTGTTCTCACCCGGGGTGGGAGATGATTGCGGTGGAGGTCGAGATTGCTTGAGGACACATCGGCGGGGTCGAGTGTTGCCATCATCGTCTGAAGGAGCAGATAGGGGCACAAAAGAGGGATCCTTCTCAGCATTTTCTGGCCGTGCTTTCGTCCAAGCTTCGTATATGCGGGCTATCTTATACAGAAGAGGGATCTGAATCGCAAAGTGTAACACCCGAGCGGCTGATAACGCCGTTAACTTGCGACCGGCCTCAAAGATGACAAAATGAGGTTGGAGATGACTGTCCAGCGGAGGAAGAGTATCAAATGGGTGCACGTGAACAGAGAAATGGTCGGGCTGAAGGGGTGTGTTCGCAGCGGGGATCGTATCCTGTCGCATGATCGGCGCGGCTGTCATTTTGAAGGGCATCGGGACTAGTGTGTAGAGAAATATTGGCCCAGCCTGCGAGAGAAGAAGATAAGCTAGCTTTCAAAACATGACATCGAACCATATTACCTGGAGAGAAAAGCTTGCTCTTTCGGTTTCCCACCCCGTCGGCCCAAGATGACACTTCTCGTGGTAGTAATTGATAGTATTTTCTTCTGGGAGTAGAAGCCATTCATGTTTGTCAAAAAGACCGTGGAGACCTGAGGCCACTAAATGAAGTCAAACAGTCAGGTTGGGAGAAATATAATGTTTCGCAGGACGCACAAGGAAATATGTTATATCGGGTGTCAAGATTGAGTGTGTTCTTTGGTATGTTCCACCACCACTCTAAGTTGTCCATCTGTGATGTGTGGGAGTTGTCAACAACTAGACCTACGTATACGTGAGGAAATCCTGCTCCCTCTCACCGTTTTCCAATGATGCCAAGACAGGCTGCGAGGGATACAGTACACAAACTCGACACTGACCTCCTCCGCAATGTTCTCGACCATACAGCGTCCGCCTCGAGGAGCAGCAGTTCGAATGAGCGCTTTCTTCACATCGGACACTTGTGAGACCCAGCGTATCCGCTCAGAAGGCGTGGTCTGATTCGTATAAGTAATGCTAGGGCTAGCATCGTAGTCGTCGTCCGAGTCGTCCATTAATATAATATTTATAGAAAGTAAGTTCGTTTTGGCAGAATGCGGCTGAACCAAGAGGCTGGGCAACGCTCAGCGCGAGCCGCGGCCAGCTTACCTAATTTTCCCATACAAGTCGCAGCAAGTCGCGAGCCCCCAAGCTCCCCCAAGATTGGCCTCACACCTATCAAATCGACAAATATCGCTTCACATTCGCTTATTTACGTACAAAAGGAACATGATAAGGAACAGGATATTGAACGCCATCACCGCAAGAATGCGACTACAGTTATCTACGCTGCGCATGCCTTCGTAGCGAGTTTATCTGCCAAACGGTTGTACTTCCTTTTAACATGCCAAAACTCAACATCGAGACCGTGCTCCGGATCCGCCATCGCCTCGATCAGCGCGTCCAGCTCCTTGAAGTCTTCTTGGTTGACAACTGGCTTCCCAGCCGCAGTCTTCCACCCATTTTCCTTCCATGTGTGAATATACTTTGTCATCCCATCCACAAGGTTTTTTGAATCAGAAAGCAGAACGATTGTGTCGGTCATCATATCGTCCCTCAATGCGATCTGAACCTGCTGCAGAGCACGCACCGCAGCATAAACCTCAGCGCGTTGACTCGTCTGCTCTCCATCTTCGACCCGCTCTGACAGGTTTAGAGGTGAATTTGGTCCAAAATACACGCCGATGCCTGCACGCGCGGATGGAGTTCCACAGTTTTTGCATCCACCATCTATGCAGATCACGACGGTCCCTAATATGTAGTACAGGTTCAATGACACGCTATTTCAAGATGTAAGTAGACCAGCCGCTTCTCACCTCTGTTAAGGATCTTCTTGCTCGGATCGACGTATGTTGCAAAGTAGATATGCGAAAGCGGAAAACCGCGATAGATCAAGTTGGTAGGTCTTTGATCAACAAGAACCGGGCACGGAATAAACTTATTGGGAAGAGCAGGAAAGTGGTTCATGACGTTGTCAGACATCTCTCCGGAGGCAGTAAACGTGTACCTGTTAATCAATTTATCGTGATTCTAATTTCAATTGCAAGCTCTCTCCGTCCAGTAAATGTGGCTATCCACCCACGTCCACGTTGGCGTGGGGGTCAGCGTGTTTAAATCGGAGCAGTTGATCAAAATTGCCAAGGCTCCAAGTATCAGAACAAAATATATATTTACGAAAATGATCAAGGGCAGTGAGCCACATGAAATAATCGAACGAAGGGGAAAAGGTTCCATATATGGTGAAGGTTGAGAACGTTGAGATCTGAGAGGTTGGGAGAATGCATAAGAAAAGTATACAAAGATGATCAAGGGCTGTGGTCATATGAGATAAATGAGCGAAGGGCATAAGGCTGCATGTATAGTGAAGGCCGAGAGGTTGGGGGAATGCATAAGAAATGTATACGAAGATGATCAAGGGCTGTGAGCCACATGAAATAATTGAACGAAGGGCATAGGGAAGGCCAAGAGGTTGGGATAATGCATAACAGGAGCACCGTTGCTCCAATTTCAATCAATCGCTATCGGATGTCTGTTGTCATCTCTTTAAAGGGAGCCATCTGAAAGAAAATCTCAAAAATAGTCTGCAACCAGCCAATCACCCACAAAAAAGCACACGCCTAACCACAAAAACCTAGTACACTGGGCTAGTAGCTGCACGGGCAATTCACTGGGAAGGAGAAGGTCCAACCCTCGCTATGTCCACCGACAACAAAATTACCACATCAGCCCCCCAGCCCGCAACACCAAACCCAAACGTCAACAGCACCACCCGCGCCCGCTCAGCACACGCTTACAGCCCGCGTGGGTCACATACACAAAATGGCTGAATAAACGCACTCGTACTCGCACCAACAACCCGAACAGCACCCACAGGCTCAACGCCCACGAGCACCAACCAGGAGAAGGCACTCCCTCAAAGAATGCCCGAACACAAGACGCTCGCTAACTAGAGAAAATCCACCCGGAACCCACCAAGCTGAAGGCCACCTATAAAGTACGCGAATGAAGGCGATCCGCCTGCATAACCAAGTGGGAGAGAGCTTGCAGCAAACGCCGGCCGACTGCCATACTGCGGGGACATGTATCCGATGGTCGGACTGGTATTGGTGGTACCACTGGTCAGAGGGGTCCTGGGATTAGTCGGAGACGGCGACGAGTCAGAGTTGCTTGAACGCTCGTGGTAGTCACATTGGAGGCCTTGATCGTGGCAGCGTTGGCAGATGCCTGGGGGACCACTGGTACCTGCCAGTGGCTCGCACTGAGTATGAGGAGAGCGTGTAAGTTATAATAATGCGAGGACGATTTAAATTCGCGTACCCTCTTCTTCTTATACTTGCAAGACACGCAGGCCTGTGGCGTGTTAAATTGTGAGTTAGAACCGTTGAAATTACACGTACGTTAGCATTCCTGTACGGGCGAATGGGCGTAGAGACATTTGGGTCTTGGCGAATATCAAACACCGCATATTGTCCCGAGGAAGGGCTGGATGGGCTGGAAGGCATGTTGCTTTGTCGGGTGGCTGGAAGGGGATAATGAATAATGACTTCGAAGTGTCAGCATTTATATCTGCTGGTATTAGGCTATGAGGCCCTTCGAAACCTTCTTGAATGTCCAACGCCGGAAGGCACTCTGTGCTATTCATGTTTCGTGGTGGTGCGCAGGACTGCGGATGCCTTGGTTCCTCAAGTCGTGTCGGCATAAATAATGATACGGGAACGAGGAAACAGGGAATGTATCCCTGAAAGAGTTGACAGCAACGGTAAAGATTTCAATATGCCGAAGTCCTCAGTGAGTCTTTCGGGCCGCCTATGTGTATCCACCATCGCGCAAACATTCCTAGAAGACATTGTGTGCGAGGGTCGGGGCCCGTTTCTTGTAAGGTTATACAGCAAGGTTATTGCAAGAGAGACCATACGAAAGGCGGTGAAGCGTTTGAGCTAAGCGAGGCTATTGGTAGCAATTGGTAGGAGGTTCGTCGACTTTAGCACTTTGAGCCAACTTTGAACTACAAGAAAAAGTTACTGCGCCCGGGGGCTGCTTCGGTACCGTGTACCCGGACGATCGGCAAGCCACCGCCGGCAGGAAACTCACTGCCACTCAGCGTTTACGTTTGAATGCGCAGGCCTGTCTGTGCAGATCTGCAAAGCATCTCATATGATGCAGCATGGAGGCGGTCCCGTAAATTGAAAATTGATTGCGTAGAAGGAACGCCGGCTTTGTTGTCGTTCCCGCGGTGCTGCGCGCATAAGTTCCCCGCCGAGATTTGAACAAAGCAGCATCCGATGTCTGGCTTCAAACACGCATTTCCTAGTAGAGACGAACATAGCACATACGACGTCGCGTGAAAGCGAGTTCGCGGCGCGATGAGGTTTTGAACAAAAGTTTCACCAAGAGACATCATCAATAGTACAAAAACCTACAATTCTCTTACAATGATAGATAGTCCCGGACCTCTTCTTCACTCAATTTCCTGAATGTCGGCTTCGGTCGCCCAGTCGCCTCCCCGCCAACCTTCGGTGCCTCCAACTCCGCTTGAGTGGGCACAGTGA